>SZWC01018599.1:16817-44172 GCA_023375785.1 Penium margaritaceum
TGAACGATGCAAAACAAGTCTGACAAGCTCTGATTGAGCTTCTCCATGGCTTGTCTTCTCAGCTTCTGGTCAGGACGTGTCAATCAGCGGAGTCATCTCTCACTGGTCAGTCACCTGCATCAGTGATGTGAGTGTGCAACGAGGCCAGAGGTCACCGTGTGATAATGACATGAATCCAACAGGCAGGAGTGTACAGATGTTGACGTGATCCTGTGCCAACTACCGAAAACTGTGATGGACGTGTCTTCTATGAATGTAGCATCATGATGCGCTGTAGTGCCACGCACGCTTACAAGTAATGGCCTGGGTGTCCACAGTAGTCGCAGGTGCGGTTGCCCACACCACGACCACGACCTCGCCCCCTGCCTCCTTGACCGCCTCTGCCTCCTCCTCCCCCTGCATGAGGATGTGTGGAGAGTGAGGTACTTGCTTCATCATGCACAAAGCACTGGCAACTGCACCTTCATCCTCCCGCGCTTCCCTTGGCAGGATGTCCTCATAATTCCTTAGCTCTTCAAAGACCTCGGTAAGGTCAGTGCTTTCAATGTCACTGATTCACAGTCGCCTGAGAAGTCCTCGTCAAAACTCCTCCTACTGCTCCCCCATGTGTAGCAGGATTGGGCCTAGCCACTCTAGGGTGGTACACATAGCACGAAGGCCAAGAATGAGTCGACGAAGGTCCATCGATGCGTCCCAATATTCACTTGTAGGGGCACCCGGGTTCGGTCGCAGGTTGCACGGCTTCTCGTGTAGGGTGATGACCGGTGCTATCTCCTGCTCCTCCTTAGGCGTGATAAAGTGTTGCCACGCCTCATGCCGCCGTGGGTCAGCGGTGCGTGGATTGTTGGGATCCTCCCCTTTCTCTCCAAAGTGAAAGTGCTGGACAGCGTATTGCTGGTCCTCTGGGAGTGCACGAACCAGAGCGTAAAACGCTCTTATGAGCACACGCACATCTATACCATTGGGTGGAGGAGCAAGGTAAAATTCCTTAAGGCAGTGCTCCGCCACCCACGAGAGGAACACGTCCTTCCAAGACAAGAAGTCACGTGCTCCTACTTGAGGTGGTGTCAGGTCCTTGTGAGAGAAGACCATGCTGAGCTTGTCCCAGATGGAACCAGAGATAGTGGTGCCGGCACCCGCACCGGCGCCGACGCATGAGCTGGGGCAGGCGTTCACGCCGGCTCCGCCCATTGTGCATTCCGCCTGACTCATAGCGCTGCTAGGACTGCGGGAGGGCTAGTCTGCCCGTGAGGAATCTGTCACCCACGCGTTGCTATTGAAGAAGATTAAGGCAGCAATACGTCGGGCCCACTTCGGGTCCAGTTTTCTGACGCAAGCCCTAAGCTCGAGGGATCCGTCTTTGCTTGATGTCTGGACCTTGTCCTGATTGTTTCTAGCCTGCAAGACTACAAACAGGGCCGAGAAACCCTGCTGGTACCCCTGATGAGGGGTGGAGGAGACTCCGGCTCCTCCTACCGGCGCTCTACAAAGCTTCCATCTCTCTCCCCTCCTTCTGCCGCCTGCTACCGCTTGCTCGCGGCCTAGGGGAGGGTTTCGAAATGCCTAGACCCCCTTTGCGGTCTGCCCTTGCGGCAGCCGTGCGGATCCACTTCCGCGCGCCACTTGGCCGCCCCTATTTTTGCTTGGCGCCGACTTTATACTCAACCCCTACGCCGTGAACATGGCTCTGATACCATGTGGAAGTTGCTACGGATACCAAATGAGACACCGTCACCGCAAGTGACGGTGTCTTTTTTGGTTGAGTATAGCACGCGCTAGGTTAGAAACTTAGACGGGGACCAATTAAAAAGGTACAAGTGCTCGAGCAACAAGAGACAGAGGTGATAGTAGGTGAGTGCTCGCTAGTCGAGCCTCACCCATCCACCAAGAAACAAGGCTCACCGCCGAGCACAAGCCTAGCTCGAGGGCGAAAGCCCTTGAGCACCTACAGCACACTGGGTACGCAGAAGAGCCCCATGCACCCTACCTAGGCCACTTCGCAAGTGGCATATTCTCTGTCTCAGTACAACCTCAGTTTGAGGTTCATTCTAGGTGACGTAAGGAAAGGCCTAAACCATGTCAGTTTCAAGCTAAAGACGGGAATAGGTTCTCCAAGCATCTGGTCATGAGTGAACTAATGCATGGGCCGTGCGGGCAAGGTGGAGGCGGCCATCCATAGAAGCGTGGATGTGCACGTGACGTACGGAGCTTCACAATAATTTGTCTCCACTCTCTGCATCAGCTGGCCCTGCACACTCACGGCCACCACAAGAGAGGCATATGTACAATGATAGATCAACAGAGGTGGTGAGAAGTGACGACATCTTGGACAGCCTTGGGACATTCTTCAGCTCACCCTCATCCTTTTCCTCTACACCTGGACCATCCCTATTCACCTCTGAGTCTTGCACGCCTCCTACCTCAGAGGTTGACCCGCATCCACGTTCTTCAGAGGCGAGCTCCACACATATAGACCCGGCTTCGTCCTCACCCTCCATTTCAGGAGCACCCACCACCATCTTCTCTGCACACATAGCACCAGAGTTTGCTGGTTGGGACCTCTGGTAGCTGCCAGATGTGGGGGACTCAGCCTCTCCCTCCTCTCCTGGCCATGGAGCATTCGGCAACGTCTTCTCCACTCCTGCACCCTTTGAGTCTGATCAGAGTGATACCCTGGACTCTGCCACCTGGGATCTCTGGCAGCCCCCAAGCTTGTGAGGTGAGACTGGCTTTCTCTTCTCACACTAATCTAGAGTTAGTGAGTAACAGGAGTTGTACAGTACGTGACTGAGTTGTGCATATAATAGCTATTTTAGCCTCATCCTTCTTTCTCTAATTTCGGCCTCACATCCGTAGTCACCCTGAGGTGTAGCCATTGCTTGATTGTTCTTCCCAAGATTTTGTGAGCCAAGGGGGGAACTTGATGTTCCATACAATCGACTATTTTCTAGCCTTTTGCATGCGGGGGGAGCACAGTAATCAGGGCACAGCAGTCTTTGGTTCCATGTACCCAGGATTTTCTCATTGAGGGGTAATGTATGCTATCTTCCAAGCTAGCACCTTGTTGACAGCTCTTGCAGCTCAGGGGGAGTGTTGGTATGTGGGCTTTGAGCTGTTTGATTGCTATGTAGCCTTGTGTAGTAAGAGCTTCCTAGTTTGTATTGACGGTTCTCCTGTGGCTACATTACTCATTCTATGACACGTATGGTGCATTTCAGCAGCTTAGTTCACCCATACATGTTTGATAGATTTTTCTCAGTTGTCGAGACCCTGGCACTTGGTGTTTTGTTCCAGTGCACCGGGAGACCCCATTGTTATTCTCCGCATAGCCTCTGACCGTTTGTGCATACTTTATATGGTCGAGACCCGGGTACACAGTGGTTTGTACCAGTACCTCCGGAGACCCAGCACTGGTTGGTCTAGTCTTTGTTGACCCTCTGTGAGACATATGTCGTTGGCATGTGGCTGAGACCCGGATGCACTGTTACATGTTCCGGCACCTCGGGAGGCCTAAAATTGCCTAGACCACCAGTCAGTGATGCTAGTGTGCCACCATAGAGTCCAAATGTGTTTGGGGTACATTGCATGTTTTCCCATCAGTCGAGATCCGGGCACACGGTTGACTGTTCCGCTGCCTCGGGAGACTTGCATGGTGTATTTTGGTGCGACGGGGATGATGGAGTCTGGTGGGAAAGCCACCAGTCCCCAGCATATAAGCCCTCAAGTTGGCTCGCTGTACTTCTTGATTTTTAAGTTATCCGTTCCAGACTTGGCCAAATCTTGGCACAGCCACCACCAGAGCTCATGTCTTATCTAGCATAGGCCTGGATGCCCCAGATCAACCCCTCCCCCTCCCTCGCCAGCTCCGTCTCCCGCTCCCTCTCCATCTGTCCACACTCAAGGAGGAATATGAGGGAAAAGCTCAGGTGCAAGAGAGCATTACATAGTCACACATGCACACACCATGGATTTGGGATGGGGGTGAATTGTGTGAGAATGAGAGCATCCTCCTAGCACCGTTTGGTGTATGAGAGCACACTGTGGTGAACACAACATGACAAACAGCGCCTGGATCAGTGGAGAGACGGCAAACATATGCATGACATTATACCAGTTAGGAAAACATCAAATAACAAGTGAGAGGATACAGTCTCAACCACATGCACGTGTAGAAACACACAATTCCAACCACGGAATAATTCCCCTTTATCCATGTTCTAAGCGTTTTCCTATTCGATTACCCACTTTGTACATGAAATGAATGGATTACCCACTTGGTTCAACAACTGACCGCATTGTCCACAAAGTGTGAATAGCGAGTAACCGTGTACGCAGTGCCCGCTATTGAGGAAACATGACCACATTCCCAGTAGTCTGTTCATGTTCTATGAAACCTGGGTATTGTAGTCACAATGTTTTCTGATCAAGTGAATTCCTTCTTTTTTTTGTTTCCTTAGGAGGTGCTTGTTATCTCAGCATGAAGACGAGGATACAAGTGTAGTGTACCAACCAGTGGAAAATAAGCCAACACAGTTATAGGATCCAAAACAACAGTTGGCTAGAGCCCGACTATTGTACTGGCTCTTGTCTGTCCAAATGACAAACTGAAAGAAGCACCAGGTATATAAACAGAAACTCTACGCAATTGGATCACAAACGAGCAAGGATGTCCCCATTGATAAAATGGTCCTGGGGAGCTGAGGTTGATGCAGTAAAAGTAGTCGTCGAGCGTCCAGGCATCCCAGCGAGTGAGTGGCGAAAAACCCCAAAGGGTTACCGTGACTGACTCACCAATAAATTACATACGAAAAGTGACAAAATACAGTAGTCATGAGTGGGAGTGAGATATCACTGGTCGGTGAGGTCACCCACGTGAAGCACTCGCATGGGGCCTCACCGCCACTTGTGAGATTGAGCTTGCTCCACCTGCAATTAACTAGGGATCAGCAACAAAGGCTAGGTAGATTTAATCAAAGGACTTTTATGTACAAGGTGAAGTGTGTATAGTGTTGTCTACTACACTAGGAAGCTTCCATGTATGGCACTCTTAGGTTCATCTGTTTTAGTGATTCAATCAGTGAAAGCTAGGCATCACGGGGAGGGGGTAAGGTTGAAAGTGTATGTGGGAAGAGTGTGTGTGTGTGTGTGTGTGTGTGTGTGTGTGTGTGTGTGTGTGTGTGTAGGTTCATGAATGGATATGTGGATTTTGTGTACAGATATACAATTGGTATGTTGGTTTGAGTGATGTGGTTTGTGGTGGTTAGTTGGAGGGGGAACGGGTAGAAAGTATATGTTGGGAGTGTAAGTGGAGGTACATAGTTGGCTGTGTGGGTTGTGTGTGAAAATGTGTACTTGTGGATGCTGGTTAAAGTAACATGTTTGATTTTTGGTTGGTGGTTTCTGGATGGGGGGAGACGGGGGTTGTGGGGGTAGAAATTATAAGTTAGGATTGTAAGTGGATTTGTCTGGTTAAGTGTATGGATTGTGTATCCAATTTTGTAGTTCTGTATATGGTTTGATCAATGTCTGCTATACTAGGAAGCTTCCATGCAAGGTACTCTTATGATCATCAACTGTAGTGACTTGATNGTGTGTGTGTGTAGGTTCATGAATGGATATGTGGTTTGTGTGTACAGATATACAATTTGTATGTTGGTTTGAGTGATGTGGTTTGTGGTGGTTAGTTGGAGGGGGAACGGGTAGAAAGTATATGTATAGAAAGTATATATATGTTGGGAGTGTAAGTGGAGGTACATAGTTGGCTGTGTGGTTTGTGTGTGGAAATGTGTACTTGTGGATGCTGGTTAAAGTAACATGTTTGAGTTTTGGTTGGTGGTTTCTGGATGGGGGGAGACGGGGGTTGTGGGGGTAGAAATTATCTGTTAGGATTGTAAGTGAAGTTGTCTGGTTAAGTGTATGGATTGTGTATCCAATTTTGTAGTTCTGTATATGGTTTGATCAATGTCTGCTATATTAGGAAGCTTTCATGCAAGGTACTCTTATGATCATCAACTGTAGTGACTTGATCGGTGGTGGTTGGGTAGAGGGGGGATGAGGGAGGGTTGAAAGTAAAAGTAGGGAGTGCATGTGGAGGTTTATGGCTCGATATGTGGATTGAGTGTAGATATGTCCATTTGTCTTTATCGGTTTCAGTGATGTGGTCAGTGGTGTTTGGGTGGAGGGGGAAAAGGCTAACCGTGTATGTTGGGAGCATATGTGGGGGTGTAGGGTTGAGTGTGTGGGTTGTGCATAGGATGTTATACTTGTGTGTATTGATTTTGTTGGAATTCTGCATGACCACAGCAAAGGCTTGGTTGGCCTTGCTGTCGTGCCATGACCTTTGGTGTGCCAAGCAATGCGTGTACAACTGCTGAGAAATGAATGCGGAAGCTCTGATTGTATTACAAGAATACAAAGTACACCAATACTATGTACAAGCTCAGCAACAGCCTATGAACAGCTCGGCAACAGAAACTTGACAAAGCCAGGCCCAAACTCGGCACAACGTCTTGCCAGGCGTCCAGCCTTGTAGCGAGAGTCTTGGCGTGTCGATCGTCTTCCGGGTTGACAGGCCTTCAGGATGTCAGGCAACCTCCTCTCTATGCTGGCACACTTCCGCCAGAGACAGTGGGTCGTCAGAGGGAACATCCAGGAAACTCGAGTAGCACCGGGATCTGAGTCTGGTACAGAGACCATGTGGCTCGCAGATGTCCAAAACAGTTGATGCTGATACAATGGAGTTGGAGAGACTGAAATTGGTTACTGGAGACACAACTGGTACCCCTTTAATACTACTGCTCTGGCTTGTAGTAGTCCTGGTGGTCCAGGCTGCTTCACTCAAGGTGGCGGTCCCGGCTGTCCCAACCGTTGATGTAGTAATGTATTGTCCAATATTGGAAGTGACGATGATGATGTAGTAAATCCTCCACGAGGTCGTATATGAGCTAGGCGACTGCCTTCATCCTGTACAGGGGCTCACGGAAACCTTGTAGGCTTCGTACTCTCCAAGATTGCCTCGTACGAGGTAGTTGCCAAGTTGTAGACCCTTGGAAATCACTCCAGTGAGATGGCCAAGGTAGTCCCACCTTTCTTGGACACACCAACCCATTTGTACACGTCCAAGACTTGAACATGCCCTTGAGGACTAAAGAACCAAGGATACTCTAGCCTGTACAGTGGAAAATTCCCCAAAGGAAAATTCCTGGTGAATCACGGTAAAATCTGTAACTTCACGTGGACTCCTCCAAAAGTGAAACGGACTACACCGTGCTGAGGCCAAAATCCAGTGCAGTTATCGCCTCACTCCAACACTCCCCTTTGATAAGTGTGTTGGTGAAGGTACAAGGACTCGGCCACACTTGAACTTGCTCAATGGCAAAGAAATCCATAATTCCTTGAGTCATCACTGATTTTTCATGCCGGCAACAGATTTTGCTCCAGCTTTGGAAGTCAAGGGATGCAGTCCCCCTTTACTTCCTCCCCTCGGGTGTGAAGGAGATTTTTTTTTTGGATCCAGAACTTGCTCCTGGGTTCTCCCTCTAGGAGAGGGGTTTTCTTTTTTTTAAATCCGTTCGAGGTAGCTTGGTTCACCTCCCAACGATTTTCATGGCCGCCTAATTTTTTTTGTAACGCCTGGTTGCACTTCAAGTGTCATGCTCTCAGTTGAAAATTACAAGACGGTGTCTCCCACTGTTGGAGACCACAAATGAGCTATCAAGGGGCAATCTACGAGGATCTGACCGATGAAAAAAGATTTTTTGAAGCTCCTATCTTGCTCCCTACTCGCCGGTGCAGTAGAAAAGGGTGTTGGATGATGTTTGTGGAGCATTTCTGGTTTCAAAGTCCATCTTCGCTTGCCCCTTGGTGTTCTGCTACATCCTCGCGAGTTTGTCTTCCGTGGAGGTTCTCGCCAGGCTTCAAACTCGACGGCGAGGGCCTCTTCTGCTGCGTCAGCCTTCTATCGTTCGCTGTGAAAAATATCACCGGCAGGTGCTCGCTGTCCTTTTGCGTCGCCGATTGGGCGATTTTGTCCTGTAGTGCAAGTTGTTGCGTCAGCTCGCACTGAACTGCGAAATTCACAGTTTGCGGTTAGGAGCAGCGAAGAGCTGCTCGCCATAGCGAGCGAGCTCCTCACGCGGCCACCAGCGCTCGCAAAAGCGAGCACAATTCTAGCGGCCGCCACCCCGCCGGAGCATGCCGTCCCGGACTTGGAACTCGGCATCAGCTTTTGCTCGTCCTCCTCCACGCGATCAGCGACGAGCGGCTGACGTCGGTATTAGATGTCCGACATCCACGCTGAACGCGAGTGGTCAAGAAATGTCCGTAAAGCTTTCTCTGACAAAATCTGCTCCTCCTCGATTTTTGCCGAAGCAATTGCTGCACCTGCAGAACGCTGGTGAAGGGGATTTCGGAGAGAGGGTTGTTGTTTATCAGCTTGCTGCTCCTCTTGCAGAGCCGAGAAACATTTTTCCGACGCTACCGTCATGCCAAGAAACGCTAGTGGTGTGGAGAGGCAAGTGGCGACATTGACAATCTTGTCGTAGGCAGTACCTTTCTCGTAGTCAAGGTAGGAATTTTCATTTCCAATGCCAAGAAAATCACCAGGCTCAGAGGAATCACTCTGAGTGTCGAACTTATCCTTTGAAGCTGAGAAAATCATCCCAGGAAATCCTGAAGTAGCTCTCATGCTCCCCCTCTCTGTTGCACGGCCCGCAGTCACCTCGTTGTGCACCAAAACACAGAACGCACCAATGGCAAGCTTGCCATTGACCAAAGGTGATTTTCCAATGCCATCGTGTGCTTAGGATAATGTGAATCCATTCCGTCGGCTGTCGCAACGATGTTGCGTGTATACCCGGAAGTCGTGCACTCCCTGTTGATTTGTAGTAGAAAATGAAGAGCCGGGGTTCGTTCGAGCCATTGGGCTCAAGTCGAGCCTTATCAGGCCGTTGGAGCAGAGGTGCCCTTCAGCAAACATTTCACCTTCACTGCTTTTCGAGGAGATTTTCTTCCCGTTGCTGACAATGTGTGCTCCCTGCTTTAAGAACTCTCCAAGTGATCGGAGGTTGTAAGAAATCCCAGGGATGAACAGCACGTTGCCAAAGTACACTTGAGCTCCCTTGTACCCCGTTAGTGTCATCTTCCCTTTGCCTTTCACTCGCACATGCAAGTTGCTCGCTACAGTAACGTAGCCTTTTTTGCTGTACTAAAGGTGTTGGAGGCAGGATCTGTCAAACGTAAAGTGTGATGTGCACCCACTGTCTAGGTAGCACACGGTTTTCGAGCAGACTTGCTCGGTACTCGGAACTTCAGAGACATGGAGTACACATCTTGAGAAGTCAAACTATTTCTTTTCCACTCCAACAGTCACCTTTTGCTGAGTCTCCTCATCTTCTTCATCACTGTCCTCCTCTCCACCATCCAAATCCTCTGACTGCTCCTCCTTGCTCTCCTGCCTCCTTGCACACTCCTTATCTCTCAGCCGCTTCCTACAATACAGCCTGATGTATCCAGGTTGCTTGCAGTACTGGCACGTGCGCACAAGCTCAGGTTTGACATGCTTGTTGTTGGAGTTTCCGGAAGATGTAGATGGCGATGTTTGATTTTGCTGAGGTGTAGGAGTTGCGTTTATGGCAGAAGTGTTTGATGTCAGATGGGACATGAGGGTAGTGCAAGCTGTTGGGTATTTTGGATAGGAAAGAAAACGTAACATTGCCTTTGCAAGCTTGCGATCGCGCTCTTCTGTCAACAACATCTTGCACACGTATGCCTCTGTCGATTCAGCCTCCTCTTGAACTTCAGCAAACGCCTCACTTCCTCCCAATCGCCAGTCAATCCGTTGAGGAGGAAGGTCACAATGAACGGCTCCAAAACAGGAGCATCGGTCACCGCGAGCTGGTGGCATAATGACCTTGCTTTGTTGATGTAGTCTTCGATGTTGTTGAAGTTGCAGAGACTTATGTGCGATAGCTCTGTAAGGAGGTGTGACTTAAAGGTGGAGTCTCTAGACATGTAGGTCCGTAGCAAGTAGGACCACGCATGATGAGCAGGTTGGCTCGATCCCTCAAACATCCCGATTGCCTGTTGGATATGAGGAGTAAGCTGGTTATCCAGCACCATGTGCGCAGCCTTGGCGAAGTAGCTGAACTCTGCCACTGCTTGTAGTGATGACCCCAATGGTGGCGGCGAGTAGTGACTGTTGTAGAACTCCCATAGGCAATGAAGCTTAGCGACCTGTTTGAACTTGTGCACCCAGTGTGGGAAGTTCTCTTTGTTGAACTTGTCGACCTTGAACTTGTGCAGCTGCAAGGATGCATTTGCTGTAGGCACTGTGATCTCCAGACGTTGGGATGGGATTCTTTGTCCTGCCAATGGTTGGGCAGGCACAAGATACTGTTGCATGGGTACTACTGGAAATGGCTGTCCTTGAGGCATTCCTATAGCTGCTACAGGTTGAGCCCCATAGGCTTGCGGCATAGGAGCCGGTTGAGCCTGTTGGTGTAATGCCAATGGTGGTACCCGTGGGATCCCTTGAGAATGCGCCAGGAACTGTTGCGCCACACCTCCGTTTACCTCTACTCTAGGCCGCATCTGTTGGGAGAAAGCTGGTTGTACATCTGGTGGAGGACTTCCATGAGGCACATGGACAGATGATGCTTGTGACTGTTGTTGCCACTGCATCGGCTGCTGTTGTTGCTGCATCAGCTGTTGATGCATCTGCTGCTGTTGAAACAAAGCTAGCTGTTGTTTTATTTGTGTATTTTGTGCTGCTAAATCTGCACATTACTGCTGCAACTGCTGCGTGTGTGACGCTTGAGCCGTATGTGTGAGCTGCTCTTGCTGTGGAAGGAGCTCTTGAGCTCCAAGTTGTTGCCTCAATGCCTCATGTTCCTGCTCCACAGGTTGACGTGCTAATGCTTCTTGCTTCGCCATCTGCTACGCTTCCTCAGCCAAGCGATGCGCTTCTGCTGCTTGTCGTTGTGCGTGATCTGCAACATGGTGTCCCTACCCTAGACCCATGCATTAACCATGTAAGACAGACTGGTTGTCCAGTGGAGGAGAACCCTCCCTTGGATGTTGAGGCTCCATGTCACTCATAGAGACTTCTTAGTCCTTGTGCCTTGTGCACAATCCGTGATTCGTGCACCTCTCCACTCTCTGATGCTGACATGTGAATGTGGAAGACTCTTCCACCAACACTTAGCTGTAGCTGCTACGCTTGCTAGTGGCACGTGCCTGATTGCTCTAATACCATGTTGGATTTTTGCACGACCACAACAAAGGCTTGGTTGGCCTTGTTGTCGTGCTAGGGCCTCTGGTGTGCCAAGCAATGCTTGTACAACTGTTGAGAAATGAATGCAGAAGCTGTGATTGTATTACAAGAATACAAAGTACAACAATACTATGTACAACCTCAGCAACAGCCTATGAACAGCTCAGCAACAGAAACCTGACAGAGTCTGGCCCAAACTAGGCGTAACGTCTTGCTAGGCGTCCAGCCTTGTAGCAAGAGTCCTGGCGTGTCGACCGTCTTCCGGGTTGACACACCTTCAGGATGTCAGGCAACCTCCTCTCCACGCTGGCACACTTCCACCAGAGACAGTGGATCGTCAGAGGGAACCTCCAAGAAACTCCAGTAGCACCGGGATCTGAATCTGGTACAGAGACCAAGTGGCTCGTAGACGTGCAGAATAGTTGATGCTGATACAATGGAGTTGGAGAGACCGGAATTGGCTACTGGAGCCACAATTGGTACTCCCTTTTGTACTGCAGCTCTGGCTTGTAGTAGTCCTGGTGGTCCAGGCTGGTTCACTCAAGGTGGCGGTCCCGACGGTCCCAACCGTTGATGCACTAATGTGTCGTCCAACATTGGAAGTGTCGACGATGATGTAGTAAATCCTCCACGAGGTCGTATGTGAGCTAGGCGACTGCCTTCATCCTGTACAATGGCTCACAGAAACCTCGTAGGCTTTGTACTCTCCAGGATTGCCTTGTACGAGGCAGTTGCCAAGTTGTTCACCCTTGGAAATCACTCCAGTGAGTTGGCCAAGGTAGTCCCACCTTTCTTGGACACACCAACCCATTTGTACACGTCCAGGACTTGAACATGCCCTTGAAGACTAAAAAACCAGGAATATTCTACCATGTACAGTGGGAATTTCCCCATAGGAAAATTCCCGGTGAATCACGGTAAAATCCGTAGCTTCACTTCACGTGGACTCCTCCAAAAGTGAAACCGACGGCACCATGCTGAAGCCAAAATCTAGCGCAGTTATCGCCTCACTCCAACAGATTTAAGCAATGTTGTTAGAATAGGAAGCTTCCATGCTAGGTATTCTTTTTTCATCTATTTTAGTGATTTTATCGATGGTGGTTGGGTAGAGGGGGGATGGGGGAGGGTCAAAAGTGTATGTGGGGAGTGCATGTGGAGGTTTATGGATGGATACATGGTTTGTGTGTACAGATGTATAGTCGTGTATGTTGGCTTGAGTGATGTGGTCAGTGGTGGTTGGTTGGAGGAGAAATAGGTAGAAGGTGCAGGTTGGAGGTGTATGTGGAGATGTATGGCTGACCGTGTGGGTTGTGTGTAGAAATGTGTACTTGTGGATGTTGACTTGAGTAATTTTTTTTAAGGTTTGGTTGGTGGTCATTGGATGGGGGGGAGAGGAAGGGTGTGGGGTTAGAAAGTGTGTGTTGGGATTGTAATTGAAGGTATATGGTTTGGTGTATGGATTGTGTGTAGAAAATTGTAGTTGTGCATATCTGGTCGGGATGTTTTTGTGGTGGTTGGACGAGGGAGAGAGGGAGGGGGTGTGGGGATGGAAAGTGTATGTGGGGAGTGTAAGTGGTGATGTATTTTCGGGTATGTGGGTTGAATCTTCAGATAAACACTCGTGAGTATTGGGTTTGAGTGATTTGGTGAGTGGTGGTTAGGTGGAGGGAAAGGGGGAAGAAAGTGAACATGGCGAGTGTATGATTGGGTGTACATATTGTGTGTAGATATTTATAATTGCGTACAAGTGATGTGATCGAGGTAGATTGGTGATGTTTGAGCGTAGGGGGGGGGGGGGGGGGGGGGGGGGGGGGGNGGGGGAGAGGGGAGTGTACTAGGGAAGTGTAAGTGGAGGTGTTTGGCTGGGTGTATGGGTTTGTGTTAAGAGATACACTTTTGCAAATCTGTTTCATTATTGTGGTCAGTGGTGGTTGGGTGGAGTGGGAACGCATGGTAAGTGCTTGTGGCGATCATAACTGGAGGTGTATGGCTTGGTGTATGGGATGTGTGTAGAAGTATGTGCCTGTGTATGTTGGTTTTAGTGATGTGTTTGAGGTTTGTTGGTGGTAACTTAGTGTGGGAGAGTTTTAGTATGATGGGGTTGGAAAGTGCATGTGGCTAGTGAATGTAGAAGTGTATAAAAGAATGAGTGTGGTATTAGTTCATTTTCCAGGGTCAATTATTTTGTTAGTGACAAGTTTGAAAGTTTATTGTCCTATGTAATTTGATTCGCAACTAATTAACAATACTAGTCTGTCACAAAACTTGTTTGTAGCAAGTAGTCCCGATCTCTGGGAGTACGCTCCAATTTTTTAGGTGACCATTTTCAAGTCGTTCTTCTAGGATCAAACTTACAAAGAAGATCTTTCCTAGTCCAAACATGTTCTGCTGAAGAATTTTATGTCTAAATCATGTGACGGGAACTTTTTCCACATACACCATAGCTCAATCTAGGGCTATCTAAGAGGAAACATTGATTCATCAGAAAAAACAATTCACGCATCAACTTAAGTGGCAAAGAAAAAAGGAAACAAGCAAAACAAAGATAAACACTATTTTTCATTTCATTTCGAATCTAGGGGATGTTTAAGTGATTTTGTAGCTTTAACAACAATGTATACATAATCAAATACAAATACAATGGTCTTTTTCATTCAATTTCTACAAATAAATATCAATGGAATAAACATGACATGATATGTCACTCAAAACACCATTTTTGTGCCTTCATAAAAGCTAAAAATCATGAAATGGTGAATCAATGGGCACAATTTGACCCCTTTATGTTGTAACAAGTTAAGTTTTGTTCCAACATTTTTTTCAACATGCAGGAAGTTCATAACTTTTGTTCACGTTGATAAAAACACAAAAAGGGAGAGATAATGCAAACATTTACCTTATGAATTTTTTTATGTTTCATAAAAATGACAATGTTATTGTTATGCATTACTTGTTAATGCTGACATTCTCATATCTGAGACATTTTTCTATGTATTTGAATCCTTTGAGAAAGTTTCATAATCAATTCATTTCAAAAGCGTCATACAATATGACGTTCAGATATTGTATTTCTTCCATGAAGAAAATTGTGTAAGGTTTTCAACAATGTTAAATGAAATTCAATTCCAGGTCTGAGGATATTAAGATTATTAAACCACCCGTACATGAGTTTTCACCCGGGTTGAAACTTTTCTCAAAGGAATTAAACATACATAGAAATTGCTCAAATATCTAATTTCCATCATTGATCCGGAATTCATAACCATAGTATTGTTTCTTTAGGAAACATCACAAGAATTCCATCTTCAAGTTTAATTTTCGCATGATCTCTCCCTTTTCGTGTTTTCATCAACATGAAGAAAAGCTATGAACTTCCTCCAAGTTAAAAACAATGTTGGAACATAAATTTTACTTTTTGCAGCATAAAAACATCGAATTGTGCCCATGAATTCACCGTTTCATAATTCTTAGCTTTTATGAAGGCACAAAAATGTTACGTTGAGTGACATGTCATGTCATGTTTATTCCTCTGATGTTTATTCATAGAAACTGAAGGAAAATAAATAGTTGTAGTTGTAATTGATTCTTTGAAAATCATTGTTTATGCAACAAAATCATTTAAACTTCCCTTAGACTCATAATGAAACGAAATATATTTCTTATCTTTGTTTTCATTTGTTTCCTCTTTTTTGTTACCACTTAAGTTGATGCATGAATTGTTTTTTCTGATAGAGCAAAATGTCTCATTAGGTAGACCAAGATTGAGCTATGGTGTCTGTGCGAAAAGTTTTCGTCACATAACTTAGACATACAATTCTTTAGTAGAATATGTGCGGACTAGGAAATATCTTCTTTGCAAGTTCGAGCCAAGAAGAACGATTAAAGGAATGGTCGGTAAAAAAATTGGAGCGAACCCGCAGAGACCGGGGTTATTTACTACAAACAAGTTTTGTGATGGACCAATATTGTGAATTATTGGCGAGTCGAATCATCTACGACAATAAGGTTTTGATCTGTCACGAACAAAGCAATTGACCCTAGTGTTGTAAACGAATTACTATAGGTAGGTGGGAGGTGGAAGTGCATGTGGGGGATGAATGTGGGATAGGATGATGGAATGAGTTGGCTCCTCATGAATCTGTACAACATTGTGCATCATTGTGTGGTTTAAGTGAGTGGAGTGTGGGATGAAATGATTTTCATGGATCAAAATGCATGGAGTAAGTGTATGTGTTGCAATAAAAAGTGATAGTGGTGTGGGTGAAGATGTACACAAGTATTCACGTGCACAAACAGAGAAATAGGATGTTCTGAAAAGATTGAATCCAAACCCTTGTATGTGATGTAAAATGTTTCGGAATGCGTGCAAACTAAAAATGTGCACATTTTTCCAGTGAATCGTTGGCAGAAAATTTTCAACACACTCACTCAAACTGTAAAACACATATCAATGATATCTTCCCATTCTTGCTATCTCAAGCTCAGTTGTGGTTAATTTGAGGAAAAAGTATGATCTCTTCAACTTACAACAAAATCTCAAACAAATACAACAATGGAGACATAATTAAATGATAAACACGATGGTGGTTATGTCTGTAATCCAACAATATGACACTCAGTTTTCCTATGATGTGATAGCGTATATAGTAGAACATGTGTCACACGCTGACCTAAACCTTTCCCACTACTCTGACATTACTGAAGCATCAGGCTGGCTGCCATGTCAGAATCGCTCACAAATCAGGGAGGCCACTTGAGAGCCTTCCAAGAGAGATTAGTCAAGAAATTCTGTTTTTCATGAAGCGATGAAGTATCGAGGCACCATGCTCAAAGTTCTGGGTCTTGTTACATATGTAGAATGATATTCTATATAAAGTCTCTAGCAATGAATCGACTCCAACAGAGTACCGAGTGCTCAATGCATCTACTAGCATCTGAGAGCCTATTATTGTCGTCCAATCAGAGGCTGAAGTTCAATCATTGATGGCTTGAGATGATTCTTGTTGTCTTTATCTTTCCAATCTACATTCTATGTCGCAGCCAAAGATGATAAAAGCCGTCGATCAGTCGAGATTCCGGATGGATTAGTTATAATTCTCCAATTCGTGCACATCCAATCATATTCATTAAGATATGTACTCATTGAAAACATTCTTTCTTTTGCACACGTTAAGCAAATTAAAGCTCAAACCGTCACCTCTCCTGCCCTTTCCCAAAGAGAAGAAAGTGTGTATGATGTGTCCACATTGGAGTGCATACATTTTTATGTTGACAAATAAACGTGCACTACCGCACAACGTGACCAATAGTTGTCCTACAACTATTGGTTGATTTTCCTAGAATGTATTAATCCGCTTATGCGCTGATCTGGATGTGCACTTTTTCTATCACATCGTGCTCGCAAGCCTCAGCAAACGGTGGAGGCCTAGTAGGACGATTAGCGCAACCTTTTACTTGATCTCCGTCGATGATGGAGAATCCAAGACAAGTGGAAGTGGCATGGATCGGTTCACTAGTCCATATTTCCTTGTCTCTCATGTGGCTATTTGCGTACACTTCCCCTTGTAATCACCACGTGCATTCTTAGTTTGTGGGAGTGGAAGGGAGGGGATTTTGAACTCAGAACCGGAGGGTATTCCATACCCATCCCCAACACAGAAAGTGCATGGATGTCTTGCATCTACAAGTGCACATGTGTGTCAGTAGACTTCAAGACATGTTGTGCACAAGTGAATTACGAGCTTTCTTGGAACATGAACCGAGCAACATGAACTTGTGTATGTTTCAGTGGTACTTGCGCATAGCCTGTCGTGCACTTTGTGATACACTGCCCACGTACACAATCTAACGCAAGAGCTCAAAACGAATGTCCTTAACTCTAGTGCCTCCGTCAGTTGTCCAGCATGGCAGAGTACATGTGAAGCTTGCGCAAGATCATCATTGGTGCAGACATCACCCAGGAGGAACTCTGTTTTCACTACAACAATGGCCTCAAATGGGACATCCAGTGAGCGATTGCCACTTTTGACATCCAGAACGACTTACCACAGATGATTGCAGTAGCAGAAAGGATCGACAACGCTTACTAGAAAGGCTCAGATTCAGGAATCCTATGGCTGGAAACCTCCCAAACACATTCATTGTGGGAACAGAAAAAGCCTATCGAGGGACTCCTTGACTCCGATGAAAGTGGAAGCCGTCAGCCAAAAACAAACGTGCACCCGAAACACCTGCAAAAAAACTGCGCATATCGCTCAAAACTGTCCAAGCACGCAGTAGGCCAAAAAATGGGGGAAGTTACAAAACAATGAGTCTGGAAATTGCAAGGGGCAAGAGTGAAAGGCGCGGCTCTTGTATGAGAGGAACGACGTGCACCAAACGATCGCCAATTTGAATGGCTCGTGATGCTACAGAGGGTTTCAAACATTGCTAAGTTTGACGAGGGGTAGTAGGAAGACCAACCGGCGATATTGCTAAAAGTGCAACCCCGAGGTTGCAAGAGTTGCAGAACGTTCAGCACTATTGCATGGAGGGGCCTCTCACGGTTGAGTAAGCAACGACATGGTTGGAAAGTTGGGTTTGCAGACCAAACCAGGGGTGTTTGAAGAAAAACCATCGATGGAAGATTGCAGATATGGAGACTTTGAGAACCACAACGAATGCAAGTGGGACAGGACATAACGGTCTAGAGGACGTGCCCAAAGAGTGACCATAAGATCATTCTCAGACGCAATTTCCTGAACTGGAACAACCCGCGGATGGACGGGACATGTGGCAACGTCTATGTAGAAGTTGATTGCGCCAAGCAACAACTTTCTTGCGTGGGTTAGAAGATGACAGTGGAAGCAGTAGTGGTGAAAGAAATAGAGGACATCATAGCAACTGAGAAGCAAGAACTTGTATAAAAAATACCGCTTAACGTGGCCAAGCATTGTATACAATGTGAGGCTTGAATGAGGGTCATGCATCTCGAGCTAATGGAGGAAGCGGAAG
Organism: Penium margaritaceum; assembly: GCA_023375785.1. NCBI lineage: Eukaryota > Viridiplantae > Streptophyta > Zygnematophyceae > Desmidiales > Peniaceae > Penium > Penium margaritaceum. Next base: position 35,083 of record SZWC01018599.1, read on the forward strand.
TGGCACCAATTGACTCATCGGCCTCATCACCCTCATCACCCTCATCAGCCTCATCAGCCTCATCAGCCTCATCGGCATCAATAAAGATTGCGATGGTTCCCGAGGAAGTTACACCTCTCATCAGAGAGTTTGCAGGTATTGTCCCTGACGAACTCCTAAGAACCTTGCCACCTCAGAGCGACCATCCCATTGAGCTCAAACCCGGCATCCGACCTAGCGTTCAACGAGCATATCAAATGAACGAACATGAGCTGCCCGAGCAAAAAAGGCAATTCGACGAGATGCTCGGGCAAGGGTTCATTCACCCATCCACGTCACCATACATCGCATTAGTACGGTTCGTGAACAAGAGAACTGGAGAGATATGGACGTGGACTACGAGGTGTTGAATGACACTACCATCAAGAAACGCTATCCTCTCTCCTGTGCCAACGAAATGTTTGAAAAACTCCAAGGAGCTTGAATTTTCACAAAAATCGACTTGCGTAGCGGCTATCACCAGATCTGCTTGACAGATGTCAACATCGAGAACATCAAGACGACATTCCGAACACGCTTCAAACATTTCTAGTTCACTGTCATGCCGTTTGGAGCCACTTATACCCCAGTGATGTTCATGACGGCAATGAACAATACATTCCGCCCATACCTCGACTGTTTTGTTGTTGTGAATCTTGACAACATTATGGTCCATAGCCAAACCCGGGAGGAGCACGATTGACATCTCCGAAAAGTTTTCGAAGTTCTACAAAGAGAGAAATTCTTAAAAAACTCTCGAAGTGCGACTTTGTTGCCGTTAAATCGAGTTTTTGGATCATGTCGGTCAGCGAGACTTGTCGTATCGGCCATGCTAGTTGTAGTGATATGTGAATAACTGCTTGCGATATGGATCTCGTTATACTTGAAGTAACTCTGCTTTGGCCATCAATTCTGGTCGGCGGTAGAGTGTATCTCCCTGGCTGGTTTTTCCTGGTCGCTACTCGATATCCTAGTCGAACCGAGATTCAAGAAACTCCATCCATCAGGTTTGACACCACTTGAGGTTCGGTTGTGTCTTCAAATACTTCAGTGTATTATGGTCGGTGCGTACTACACATCAACGGCATTCAATATAGCACCGCCACATCTTAAGGCTGTGTACGTCCGCCAACATCTCTTTCTTGTGTTAAGTGTAGTTGAGTTCCGGTCCACGCAACTGTCGTGACATTTACGTGACCCGTTGCTCTCTGTTGTTGTGATCCTACAGGAAAATCGTGCCAATGGCTTGGTTGGAGGCGTCTGTAGCCATGATATCGTCAATCGTTGGATCGGCCAGTCGCCGTGCTAGTGCCAAGGTGAGAGCGTTCCGCAAAGCGGTGAACGTTTCTTGTTTGCTATCTCCCAGTCGCCACTCGTTCTCCTTTCCAGTGAGAATGGAGAGAGGTGCACACACTCTGGCATAATCCCAAACAAAACGTCAGTAGTAATTGCAAAAGCTGAGGAAAACTTGAACGTCTCAAACGATGGTCGGTGTCACCCAATCAGCGAATGCTGTCACTTTCTTATTGGCGAAGAGGATTTACTCGCCGCGAGGTCATACCTCCGAACGACAAACTCCGCTGCACGCTACTTGAAGAATGCCAAGACACTGGTCCAAGTGGAAATATTGGAGCGGATAATACGCTAAAGAAGTTATCGAAGTACTACTGGTGGGACAAGATGGAAACGGACGCGGCCAAGTTCTTCAAAAAGTGTGAAATGTGTCAGCAACAAAGATATCGGTGTACCCGGCCACATGGACTTCTGCAGCCGCTCCCCAGTCCTACGAAACCGTGGACCGACATGTCCATGGACTTTGTCACTCGACTATCATTCACACCCGATGGATACGATACAATCCTCGTGGTTGTCGAGAGGTTTTCCAAAATAACCCACTTTGTTTCGACGACAAGCATCGTCACCACCGAAGGAACATCATGACTAATTCTAAACAACATGGTACAGCTACACTATGTGCCAAGAACCATCACAAGCAACAGAGATGATCGATTCACTAGTTGTTTCTGGTACAAACGGATGACCATCTACAACAATCAAATCCACCTTTCCACAGCTCTCCACCCTCAAACCAACAGTCAAACCAAGCGGACCAAGAAGACGCTCGAACAACTTCTCAGAACAATATGCGAGCCACAAAGGACAAATTGTGAGCCAAGCTTATGACCGCCGAGCTCGCATATAACTCCGCGACATCCACCGCAATGGGAAATTTTCCATTTGTTGTGGTGTATGGCAAACTTCCACGCCATCTGGACTTCACAGCCAGAACAACGTTCTTGTGGTTGACATCCAACTCCACGATTTCTCCACCATCCGGGACAAAACACGACAAACCTTCGCAAAGACACAAGCTGTGATGAAGCGAGTAGCCGACCAACATAGGAAAAACATGTTCACTGTTGGTGACAAAGTTCTCCTTAGTTTGGCAAATATCCAGCTCCGCAAAGCCGACTGTTCGAAAATAGAACTCTAATGGTTGGGATGTGAGATCAAGCGCATGCAAACCCCCATGGTTGCGCGACATGAACTCCCTGATACTATGCAATTTCATCCGGTGTTCCACATCAGCAGGTTCAAGCACTACCAGTACCCTGGCAAGAACTTCCACGACAGAAGTGTGCCTCCCTTCCCTCTTGTACAAGTGGACGAGGACATGGACTACGTCATCGAGGACAACCTCGGCCATCGACCGCTTTGCAAGACGACGCAGTATCTTGTTGAATGGCATGGCTTTGACAATGCACGCAACAGTTGGGAACCCTACGACAACCTCTGCGACGTCGATCATCTGATCGATAGGTATGATCGCTGTCACCGGGCTACATCAATATGCGCACGGGACGTCGCGGCTACAAGGGGGAAGTGTTCCGTACCAGACGTACACGAGTCCCTAAGCTCTCTCAATGGGCATTTCTGTCATTACAATAATTGCCCAACGCGTGTTGGGACCCCGAGATTTGCTGCGACGGTCCAGGGCAATACTTTCACCTGCCCTCGCCCTCTAATGATCCCTTGTCGCACGTTTTGAGTCCTTCGACCACTTTCGAGAGACATCGACAGCTGTGTCACAACCTTTTTGTCAACTTCTCAACGCAGTGAGATTCATTGAGATTTATGAACATGCATGTCGCATGTTCGACGTCGATCTTTGAAGCTCCCCGATTCCTTTGTTGAAAGTTCATCGGCCACTCATAACTCTATGCCCTCTTGCCTCTTACATCCTACACACATTCTGTACAGATTGAGTAACAATGGTCCCACCTGGGGAAACGCCCAACATGCCCATTCTGGATGAAGCTGGTGGCGCTCCAGCCTGCTGCTGCTGCTGGACCCAGGAAGCACCATGAACACAAATGAGACCATGGCATGACTTTATGTGTTTTCTATGTGTGTGATGCGGTAGATGCTAGGGGCGTACTCTCTCGCTGCCGTGCCCTGGATCATCTTGTCTTGCTTTGCATGTGATGGGGGAGCTGCTTCGAACCCGGGTGCTGATCCTTAGGGGACCACCGTGCCGGTTCTGACCGTGCATCGGTGAGTAGCCGCCCTCGGTTATGCCGAGAGGTCGGGCTCGATCCCCGGGTGGCGGCTCTTGCTCACCTGAGCTCTATGCTCGTGGTGAGTAAGTGCTCACTGGTACTTGTCTTGCTCGCTCCCCGTCCCTCTCTTGTCTTGGTTGAGTGTAAGACTTGCAAGCAAGTTACCCCATCTATGGCGCATCTGGCTTATTGGTGGTTGTTGCGTTCTCCTACCTCACCAAACATGGACTAGGCAGCCTACGCAACTTCCTAGCAACTACATCCTTGACGGAGCTTCTCGATCCCACTACTCTCGATGCAACTCTACGCGCGTTGCTCGATGATGGACCCAACGACCCTGACTACGTCTCATCTGGAACTTTGCACTTGTATATATGTGTTAGATCGTTTCGACACTTTTCATCGAAGTACACTTACGACTGATTACAAATTGCTCAAGTTCACCATCCACACTACATTTGGCATAACATGCTGAGCCTCGCGGTAGCGGGTCCAAAAATGAAACTATGCAGCGTGTTGGGGCAGCAGCGTTGTTGATGCAGCGTGCGGGCTTCCACGCTCGTTGCTTAGGTCAGCTGCCCCCTCAGTCTGCTGCTCTAGAGTCTAAGTCTGGAAGCTCTGGGTTTTGTTACTCAGAAACGCGCGCGCCAGAGTTAGCGCCAGAAAGCAGCTGAAAACTGACAATGACTGATTAGGAATGAAGAAATGAACAACAATGGGAGACCCCTCCAAGTTCTAGGCCCCCCCCAGCTCTGTAGAGCTTGTTACTCAGTTCAACAGCCAATCAGAAAATAGCTCAGTTCAGGCTGGCAGGTTTTCTCGGTGAGGCCTGCCAGGCAGCCGACAGCCCAAAACCCGGGCGTCGTCCGTTTTGCCTGAAAACTGGACCATACCATAATACCGCCGCTGCGAACNCATGCAGAGACGCAGGCAGAGATAAAGAGAGAGCCACTCACGGACGTACACCGACCGAACTCACAGCCTTCTTGAACGAGTCGCGCTTCAGTGCCTTGGTCAGGAAGTCAGCCAACTGCCGTGCTGTCTCAACCCACACGATGCTGATGCTGCCGTCATGCAACAATGAACGCACATAGTGATACTCAACGTTGATGTGCTTTGTGCGTGTGTGATGCACGCCGTCATTGTCGGCGATGGCCATGGCACTCTCATTGTCACAATGCAACGTGATGGATGGGACAGACTGACGCAACTCGGACAACAGACGACGCAACCACACACTCTCACACGCGCCTGATCCAAGAGTCACGTACTCAGCCTCAGCAGTGCTGCGTGCGATGCACCCGTGCTTGCCACTGCGCCAGGACACAGTCGTGCCGCCAATCAGAAAGATCCAGCCTGTGCGACTCTTACCGTCCGGACTGCCGGCCCAGTCGCTGTCGGTGTAGCCCACTACGACAACAGACGGTTGACGGCGGAACATGAGTTCTCGCCGAGGAGTCGAGACGACATAGCGTAGTACTCGGATCGCGGCCTCGTGGTGGAGGTGACGCGGCTCCTGAGAGAACTGGGCCAGGAGGTTGACGGCGAACGCGATGTCTGGTTGCGTCGTCGTCGCCAGGAACATCAGTGACCCGATGACTCGCAGGTACGTGGTCACGTTAACTGGCTCCCCCACAACAGCTGGGTCAGGACTCTTAAGCTTCACCTGGCCATCGGGCGACATGGGTGAGGATGCGCTCGGCACGAGTGGCAGGTCCTCGGCGAAGCGAGTGGACAGGGTCTGCACGTAAGCAGCCTGATGGACATGGAGAATGCCCTGGGAGCGATCATGCTCAAGCTCCATGCCCAGGAAGACTCGGGCAGACCCGAGATCCTTCATCTGGTAGGTGGCGTGCAACAGTCCCTTGATGCGCTGGATGGCAGCCGTGTCTGGCGACGCAATGAGGAGGTCGTCGACGTACACCAGGACAGCAGCGAAGGTCTGGCCTCGCGGACTGACAAACAGTGCAGGGTCTGCGGTGCTGCGCCGGAGCCCACCACGAAGGAGCGTGCTGCTGATCTCCTGGTTCCAGCACCGGGGCGACTGCTTCAGGCCATAGAGGGCCTTACGCAGGCGCCACACTCTCCCGGAGCCATCGTCGAAGCCTGGTGGCTGCACCATGTAAAGCTCCTCACCCTCCAGTGAACCATGGAGAAAAGCGTTGCTCACATCCATCTGATGCAGCTCCCACCCATGCTGGGCGACCAGGCTGAAGAGCGCTCGGCTGGTGGAGAACCGGCCAACTGGGGCAAAGATCTGGTCATAGTCGACCCCAGGGACCTGGGCAAACCCCTTTGCAGTGAGGCGGGCCTTGTACTTGTCCAAGGACCCGTCAGGTTTCNGAGAGAGGAGGCTCCAGCGAACTGCGAGAAGACCTCAGCGTACGTCGGCTCCACCGGACGACACTCCATCAGCGTCGCGTCTCGCCGTCAGTCATCTGCACGCCGATGTACACAAGCCGGGAGGACACAACAGAGCACAATGAGAGATATGCAAAAACCAACACTCCCCCATGACTCACAGGCGCAGTGCACATGGGCGGACAGGGACATGGTCAGCATCCAGACTCCCCCAGGACATGCAGAAACGCAGGCAGAGATAAAGAGAGAGTCACTCACGGACGTACACCGACCGAACTCACAGCCTTCTTGAACGAGTCGCTCTTCAGTGCCTTGGTGAGGAAGACAGCCAACTGCCGTGCTGTCTCAACCCACACGACGCTGATGCTGCCGTCATGCAACAATGAACGCACATAGTGATACTCAACGTTGATGTGCTTTGTGCCTGTGTGATGCACTCCGTCATTGTTGGCGATGGCCATGGCACTCTCATTGTCACAATGCAACGTGATGGATGGGACAGACTGACGCAACTCGGACAACAGACGACGCAACCACACACTCTCACACGCGCCTGATCCAAGAGCCACGTACTCAGCCTCAGCAGTGCTGCGTGCGATGCACCCCTGCTTGCCACTGCGCCAGGACACAGCCGTGCCGCCANGGTCGACGAGGTCGTACACGTGGTGCTGTCGGATAGCAGCGAGCTCATCGGCGCAAGCAGCATCCCAGTGTGCGGCCTCAGGGGAGGCTCGTGCCTCGCGCAAGGTGGCTGGGTCCTCCGGGCATGCTGTGGAGCGAACTGAGAGAGCATGTGCCTCTCGCGCCCCAGGTGGGGTGCGCGCAAGGGCAGCCACGACAGCGTGCCGATGCTCGTGATGGAGCATGGCGTAGCCCAATGCGGAGCCCGGGTGCAGATCTGCAATGATGGACGCGGTGGTCAGGCCCAGGGCGTTGGTGCCAGGGTCCCCACTCACGACCGTGGGAGTGGAGGAGGCACGTGGAGCCACGGGGGGTCGAGTCGCCACCGAACGCGGTGCGACGGTCTTCACGCTCACCGACGGCCTGGGTCGGAGGCTGCCGCCGGGGCCACGTGTGTAGCGTGGCAAGGCGTGCGACGACGCTGAGTCTGATGGGCCAGTGGAGACGACTGGGGCTATNATCAGAAAGATCCAGCCTGTGCGACTCTTACCGTCCGGACTGCCGGCCCAGTCGCTGTCGGTGTAGCCCACTGCGACAACAGACGGTTGACGGCGGAACATGAGTCCTCGCCGAGGAGTCGAGACGACATAGCGTAGTACTCGGATCGCGGCCTCGTGGTGGAGGTGACGCAGCTCCTGAGAGAACTGGGCCAGGAGGTTGACGGCGAACGCGATGTCTGGTCGCGTCGTCGTCGCCAGGAACATCAGTGACTCGATGACTCGCAGGTATGTGGTCACGTCAACTGGCTCCCCCACAACAGCTGGGTCAGGACTCTTAAGCTTCACCTGGCCATCGGGCGACATGGGTGAGGATGCGCTCGGCACGAGTGGGAGGTCCTCGGCGAAGCGAGTGGACAGGGTCTGCACGTAAGCAGCCTGATGGACATGGAGAATTCCCTGGGAGCGATCATGCTCAAGCTCCACACTCTCCCGGAGCCATCGTCGAAGCCTGGTGGCTGCACCATGTAAAGCTCCTCACCCTCCAGTGAACCATGGAGAAAAGCGTTGCTCACATCCATCTGATGCAGCTCCCACCCATGCTGGGCGACCAGGCTGAAGAGCGCTCGGCTGGTGGAGAACCGGCCAACTGGGGCAAAGATCTGGTCATAGTCGACCCCAGGGACCTGGGCAAACCCCTTTGCAGTGAGGCGGGCCTTGTACTTGTCCAAGGACCCGTCAGGTTTCCACTTGCGCCGAAAGACCCACTTGGCGCCGATGGCCTTCCGTCCTGGAGGAAGGTCGACGAGGTCGTACACGTGGTGCTGTCGGATAGCAGCGAGCTCATCGGCGCAAGCAGCATCCCAGTGTGCGGCCTCAGGGGAGGCTCGTGCCTCGCGCAAGGTGGCTGGGTCCTCCGGGCGTGCTGTGGAGCGAACTGAGAGAGCATGTGCCTCTCGCGCCCCAGGTGGGATGCGCGCAAGGGCAGCCACGACAGCGTGCCGATGCTCGTGATGGAGCATGGCGTAGCCCAATGCGGAGCCCGGGTGCAGATCTGCAATGATGGCCGCGGTGGTCAGGCCCAGGGCTTTGGTGCCAGGGTCCCCACTCACGACCGTGGGAGTGGAGGAGGCACGTGGAGCCACGGGGGGTCGAGTCGCCACCGAACGCGGTGCGACGGTCTTCACGCTCACCGACGGCCTGGGTCGGAGGCTGCCGCCGGGGCCACGTGTGTAGCGNGCTGGCCCGGAGGGACCAGCAGACGCGACTGGGACAGCTGGCCCGGAGGGACCAGCGGACGCGGCTGGGGAGGCTGGCCCGGAGGGACCAGCAGACGCGACTGGGACAGCTGGCCCGGAGGGACCAGCGGACGCGGCTGGGGATGCTGGCCCGGAGGGACCAGCAGACGCGTCTGGGACAGCTGGCCCGGAGGGACCAGCAGACGTGGCTGGGGAGGCTGGCCCAGAGGGACCAGGAGACGCGACTGGGACAGCTGGCCCGGAGGGACCAGCGGACGCGGCTGGGGAGGCTGGCCCGGAGGGACTAGCAGACGCAACTGGGACAGCTGGCCCGGAGGGACCAGCGGACGCGGCTGGGGAGGCTGGCCCGGAGGGACCAGCAGACGCGACTGGGACAGCTGGCCCGGAGGGACTAAGGAATGTGTCACCCGGACGCGGTAGGACGGAGGACGGACTCACCACTCCCCCACGCGACGGGATAGACACAGACGAGCCAGAGCGAATGAGGTCATGAGGAAACAGGTCCTCGAAGAAGAGGGCGTCCCGGGACTCGACGATGCAGTGCCGGGAGGGGTCCCAGAAGCGCCAGGCCTTGGACTGACGAGAGACACCGAGGAAGGTGCAGGGACGGCCGCGGGGGGCGAGCTTGCCGCCCTGCTGCGGGGCGAGCAGCCAGACAATGGCGACACAACCCCAGACGCGAGCGGGGCGGAGGTCAGCGCGCTGACCGCACCAATGCTGGTACGGGGTGGACTGACGGGGAAGGGGACCGTGGGGAATCCGGTTCCAGACCCA
>SZWC01018601.1:5050-40416 GCA_023375785.1 Penium margaritaceum
GGAAACTATGCAGCGTGTTGGGGCAGCAGCGTTGTTGATGCAGCGTGCGGGCTTCCACGCTCGTTGCTTAGGTCAGCTGCCCCCTCAGTCTGCTGCTCTAGAGTCTAAGTCTGGAAGCTCTGGGTTTTGTTACTCAGAAACGCGCGCGCCAGAGTTAGCGTCAGAAAGCAGCTGAAAACTGACAATGACTGATTAGGAATGAAGAATGAACAACAATGGGAGACCCCTCCAAGTTCTAGGCCCCCCCCAGCTCTGTAGAGCTTGTTACTCAGTTCAACAGCCAATCAGAAAATAGCTCAGTTCAGGCTGGCAGGTTTTCTCGGTGAGGCCTGCCAGGCAGCCGACAGCCCAAAACCCGGGCGTCGTCCGTTTTGCCTGAAAACTGGACCATACCATAATACCGCCGCTGCGAACGCAGCCGTGCGGTCAGAATCTGCTAGAAAAATAGTAGCGAGGAGTTATGGCAGCCTAAACACAGATAGTGCCTACAACGGTTTGTGCTGCCAAACAGGGCCATGCAACATGCAACTGGGACCCTAGGCAGTGCATGACGACGCAGACGCAATAGGACGCGCTGGACGCATGCAAGCAGCAAATGCGGTGTCAATGACCGCCGACAGCGCGACCGCCGAGGAGGCCTGCCGATGGAGCTGAGCGCGTCGCCTGAGAGAGGAGGCTCCAGCGAAGTGCGAGAAGACCTCAGCGTACGTCGGCTCCACCGGACGACACTCCATCAGCGCCGCGTCTCGCCGTCAGTCATCTGCACGCCGATGTACACAAGCCGGGAGGACACAACAGAGCACAATGAGAGATATGCAAAAACCAACACCTAGGAGCCCGAATCCATGTATGCCTATCAATGTCATCACTTCATACAAATGACCACTTTTTGTAGCGAGAGGGCCGGTTGAGCCCTCCCTCCTCGCTGAAGCGAGGGGTGGTTGCGCACCACCCCTCGTGTCAGAGAGGGCTGGCCGGCAGCCAGCATTTCGCTGGCCGCCGACCGGCTCGCTGTCGGCCGGCTGGACGGCCGACGGCCGGCCAAGCGACCGTCCGGCCAGCCGCCACGAGGGCCTCGAAGGCGAGGCCTCGTGGCCTCGTGCCCTCCCCCTCCCCTTCGCCCTCCTTGCAAATGAGCAAGCGAGGACGAGGGATAGGGGGAGCAAGGGTGAGGACGAGAAGATTGGCGCGAAATCGCCAGCTACCTCGCACGCGACGATTTCGCGCCAGAACGGCAAAATGTATATCGAATTTCGTTTGCGACGAACTTCGACATAAACTAAACAAAACAACTCGTGCGAACACACGAGTTCGAGGTAAAAACCCCCGTTTTGGGTCCCAAAACCAGGGATAAGGTTTGAAAACGGAAATGGGCCTCCGGAGACTCAAAATATTCGAGTCCTCCTCTGGGTCGTTGATGACGATTGTCCCTCATTCCTACAAAGGGGGTAAACTCCTAACGCGAACTGAGAACCCCATGCTGCGAACTCCGACGATGACTTCAGAGCAGGAGCTGGAGACTCCACCCGTTATAGTGGTTCTCAAAGCCAGAGGACCCTCGTGACCAAGGGTTCGATGGAAACGGTGTCTACGTCCTGTAAAAAATGCCGCCGACAGCTGTAAGCAGCAGCAGAAACGCCTGAAGGGACTACGTTATCTACACTTCATGAATTGAAGCACCGTAAAGTGCGTGCGACCTTGAAAAGAGCTCTACTTGGTAGAGACTCTTCCTTCCAGCCTCTCCTCACTTCCAGAGGGCTAGGAGGATTTTTGGGGGGGGGGGGTGGGGAGTTCCCACCCTCAAAAACCACAAGATCCTCCCCATTTTCAAGGCCCCTTCAAAACTCCTTCATCCAAAAAATTGGGACAGCGCACCTTCCCAAGCTTAGGGACTCTCACGGCTTGAGAGCACCCTAAAAAAAAGGGAAGTGACACCTCAAAGATTTTTGGCGGCTCGCCAATGCCGTCGACTCAAGGGAGACGCAACTCAAGAATGCAAGAGGCGTCAAGGAGTGTGAATATAAGACCAAGGAAGACAAGAAGACAAAGGAAGGACAAGAAGTAGGAAGAGGGAGTGAAGGGGCTGCTAGGATTTGCTAGAACTCCTTTACAATTATTTACCTTTGTCTTGTGAGTGACACTCACATTCGTTTTGTCATTCCCTTGCATTTCAATTGTCTGTTTTCCTAGGTACTAGTCCTTGCCAATCGTCGTGATTCACAGCTTAGGAAGTCTAGTTACAAAAAGCACGACCTTGTGCCGACGTGGCGGCCTAGGAAAATAGAAATTGCATTTATGATTGCCTCACCGTTCGTGAGAGCGAGGGGTTTGTGGGAGGCGATCACTCCTTAACGTTGTGGGGTGATCCTCACAACGGTCTTCACGTGCTAGTTGCACGCGTGACGAGATGGAAAGTGCCGGACCGTCCAAGACCAACAAGGGCAAGGTGGTGACGGCCTCACCACGAGCTCTTGGCGGACTCCAAGTTTTGGGAGCCGCCGCCGCGAGCACGGTTGCCAACCCAACGGCAACCGTACCGCCAAAGGTATCCGCACCGCCGAAGGCAACCGACGCCAACCTCGGCGATACCGAGAAGCGTGTGGGGGCCGAAAAGGTGCTGGACGAGCACGTCGACGCGCACGTGGACGACCCCCACGCGACGGACAACGCGATGGAGGAGGATCTCTCGGAGGGGGACCCCGACGAAGAGCACGACGCCGGCGATGGCAAAGGCGACGAGGATCGCGATCGTCGCTATCGTCGTGCGGTGAACTCGAGCCAATTGCTCGAGAAGGAGAAGGCGCACGTCGCATCGCCTGAAGCTGCCGACGGCAGCGAGACTCCCGAGAGCAACAAGGGCGCTGAAAGCACCCACATGGGAAGTTCCCGTGAGAACGAGCCAGACGACGTCGCCGCGATGGCAATTCGCGATGACCGTCGTAGGCTCGTGGAGTTCAATCCTCAGGCGGCAAGCCGACTCAAGATCACCACCGATGGTGGAGATACGGCACCACTCGGAGGAATGTGCGCGATCCTCCCTTCCTACGATGTGGCCGCAATGGGGCAGGGCAGCGCCCACTCGAGCGTCGTCACTGATGATAGCCTCCTCCGAAAGGTGGGACTCCTTAGAGGAGTGTACGCGAACCGTACCCTCCCACAATAGGTAAGGGAGCACGGACAAAGCGAGGCACAGGAGGCTATCGCCATTGCTCTGATGGCATCAGAGCTCAAGTTCGCGTTCGCCAACCTGCTGGCCCACGTCGGGCAGAGCATCACGAGCCTCGACCTTGATCGCCAGCCGCAGCGCGCGGCCGCCCTGTTAGACGCCTGACATCCCAAAACCCGGGCGTCGTCCGTTTTGTTTGAAAACTGGGTCATACCATAACACCAACGCTGCGAACGTAGTCGCAAGGTCAGAATCAGCTAGAAAAAAAGTAGCAAAGAGTTATGGCTGCCCGAACCCAGGCAGTATATACGATGCCAAGCAGGGCCATACAATAGGAGACATGAACCCTAGGATGCTGCAGATGCAATGCCACAACCAGACACAGCGCTAGGTGCATGCAGACTGCATCTGCAGTGGCAGTGACCGCTGGCGGCCCGACCGCCAAGGAGGCCTACCGATGGAGCTTTGCGCATCGTCGGAGGGAGGAGGCTCCAACGAACGGTGAGTGGGCCTTAGCGCGCGTCGGCTCCACCGAGCGACACTCAAGTAGCGTCGAGTCTCGCCGTCAATCATCTGCACGCCGATGTACACAAGCCGAGAGGACACAACAGAGTATAAGTAGAGATGCACGAAAACCAATACTCCCCCATGACACACAGGCGTAGTTCACATGTGCCACCAGAGACACAGTCAACGACCAAGCTCCCCCACGCCATGCAGAGATGCAAGCAGGGACAGAGAGTCACCCACGGACGCAAGCCGACTGAACTCACTGCCTTCTTGAAATAGTCGCGCTTCAATACCTTGGTCAAGAAGTCAGCCAAGTGCCGTGCTGTCTCAACCCACACGATGCTAATGCTACCGTCATGCAACAACAAATACACATGGTGATACCCAACATTGATATGCTTTGTGCTTGTGTGATGCACGCCGTCGTTGTCGGCGATGGCCATGGCACTCTCATTGTCATAATGCAACATGATGGATGCGACATATTGACGCAACTTGGATGACAAACAACGTAACCACACACTCTCTCATGCGCCTGAGCCAAGAGCAACGTACTCACCCTTAACAGTGCTGTGTGTAATGCACCCATGCTTGCCACTGCGCCACGACACAGCTCTACCGCCAATGAGAAAGATCCAGCCTGTGCGACTCTTACCGTCCGGACTGCTGGCCCACTCACTGTCAGTGTAGCCCACCGCGACAACAAACGGCTGACGACGCAACCAGAGATGTCAGCGAGGAGTTGAGATGACATAGACCTGTACTCGGATCGTGGCCTCGTAGTGGAGGTGACACGGCTCCTGAGAAAACTGGGCCAGGAGGTTGATGGGGAAGAAGATGTCTGGGCACGTCGTCGTTGCCAGGAACTTTAGGAACATCAGGTACGTGGTCACGTCAACTGGCTCCTCCACAACAGCTGGGTCAGGACTCTTCAGCTTCACCTGACCATTGGGTGACATGGATGAAGATGCGCTCGGCACGAGTGGCAGGTCCTCCGCAAAGTGGATGGACAGCGTCTGCACATAGGCCGCCTGGTGGATGTGCATGACGTCCTGGGAGCGATAACTATCGAGCTCCATGCCCATGAAGACTCTGGCAGATCCGAGATCCTTCATCGGGTAGGCGGTGTGCAACAAGTCCTTAACATGATGGATGGCAGCCGTGTCTGGCGACGCAATGAGGAGATTGTCGACGTAAACCACAACAGCGACAAAAGTCTTGCCTAGTGGACTGACAAACAGTGCGGGATCAGCGGTGCTGCGCTGGAGCCCGCCACGAAGGCGCGTACTGCTTATTTCTTGGTTCCAGTACCAAGGCGACTACTTCAAGCCATACAGGGCCTTACGCAGCCGCCACACTCTCCCACTGCCATCGTCAAAGCTAGGGGGTTGCAGCATGTAGAGCTCCTCACCCTCCAGTGAACCATGGAGAAAAGCGTTGCCCACATCCATCTGATGCATCTCCCACACATGCTGGGCGACCAGGCTGAAGAGCTTCCAGCTAGTGGAGAACCGACCAACTAGGGCAAAGATCTGGTCGTAGTCGACCCCAGGAATCTGGGCAAACCCCTTGGCTATAAGGCATGCCTTGTACTTGTCCAAGGACCCGTCGGGCTTCTACTTACGCCGAAAGACCCACTTGGGGCCGATGGCCTTCCGCCGTGGAGGAAGGTCGACAAGGTCATACACATGGTGCTGTCGGATAGCGACGAGCTCATCGGCGCAGGCAGCGTCCTAGTGTTCAGCCCCAGGAGAGGCTCGTGCCTTGCACAGGGTGGCTAGATCCTTTGGGTGTGCTGTGGAGCGGACAGAGAGCGTGTGCATCTCGAGCCCCAGATGGGATGCGCACTAGTGTAGCCATGAGAGCGTACTGATGCTCGTGATGAAGCATGACATAGCCCAGTGCGGAGCTTGGGTGAAGGTCTGCAATGATGGCCAAGGTGGTCAAGCCGAGGGCCTTGGTGCCAGGGTCCCCACTCACGACTGTAGGGCTGGAGGAGACACGTGGAGGGGGTCGAGGCGCCACGGAGTGCCGTACAATGGTCTGCACGCTCACCGACATTCCTGGTTGGAGGCTGCCGCCTGGGCCACGTGTGTAGCATGGAAGGGTAGGCGATGGCACTGAGTCCAACGGGCCAATGGAGGCAGACGGGATTGCTGGCCCACAGGGGCTAGTGGAAGCATCCGGGGCCGCTGGACCGGAGGGGCCAGCGGGCGCGAGTGGAGCTGCTGGCCCAGAGGGGTACGCGGATGCAACAGGGACTGCCAACACGGATGAGCCAACAGACGCGACTGGGGTTGCTGGCACGGAGGGACCAGCGGATGCGACTGTGGCTGCTGGTCTAGAGGGACCTGCGGACGCGACAAGGGCTGCCGGCTGGGAGGGACCGGTGGATACGACTGGGGCTGCCAGCCCAGAGGGACCAGCGGACGCGCCTGGGGCTGCTGGCTCAGAAGGACCGGCGGATGCGACTAGGGTTGTTGGCCAAGAGGGACCAGCGGACGCGACTGGGGTTGTCGGCCTGAAGGAACGAGCGGACGCAACTGGGGCTGCCGGCCCGGAGGGACTAGCGGACGCGACTAGGGCTGCTAGCCCGGAGGGACCAATGGACGTAACCGGGGCTGCCGGCTTCGAGGGACCAATGGATACGACTGGGGCTGCCGGCCTCGAGGGACCAGCAGATGCGATTGGGGATGCTGGTCTGGAGGCACCAGCAGACGAGACTGGGGCTGCCGGCTTGGAGGGACTGAGGGATGTGTCACTCAGAAGCGGTAGGATGAAGGATGAACTCACTACTCCCCCATGCAATGGGATAGACACGGATGAGCTGGAGCAAATGAGATCGCGAGGAAATAGGTCCTTGAAGAAGAGGGTATCCCGGGACTCAACGAAGCACTACCGGTTGGGATCCCAGAAGTGCCAGGCCTTGGACTGACGAGAGACACCGAGGAAGGTGCACGGACATCCGCGGGGGGCGAGCTTGCCGCCCTGCTGCGGCGCTGGCAGCGACATAATGGCCACGCAACCCCAGACGTGAGCCAGGCGGTGGTCAGCTCGCTAACTGCACCAATGCTTGTACGGCGTGGACTGGCGGGGAAGGGGACCATGGGGGATCCAGTTCCAGACCCAGGTCATTTAGGCCATGACTCGGAGAGACTGGACTCGACCCGTTTGGTGCGGACGGCGTCGGCCATGGTACGGTTCCGTCGTTTGGAGACACCGTTCTGGGTGGGCGTGTAGGGCGTGGATGTCTCATGGTGGATCCCGCAGGAGGCGAGAAAGGTCGTGGCCTCACCCATGTACTCACCACCGTGATCGGAGTGAAAGCGGCGAAGAGGGCGGCCAAACTCACGTTCCCAAGGAAAAGCTAGTCCTGGATGGCTCGGGCGACATCGCTCTTCTGTCGAAGGCAGAAGACCCAGCGGTAGCGAGAATAGTCGTCCATGAGGGTGAGGACATAGCGGCCGTGTTCACCGATGGACTCGGTGGGGAGAGGGCCCATGACGTCTGAATGGACAAGGTTGAGAGGGGCGGACGCATGGGAGGAAAACAAAAGGTACATGGAGCGGGGCATCTTCTCCAGAGCGCAATTAATGCACTTAGTGGAGCACATGAGGGGGAAAGGCTTTGGGTTGAGGCCCTTGGCCGGCTGGGTCAGGAGCTTGATGTCTACGGTGACCGAGTGAACGTGGCAGAGGCGGCGGTGCAAGAGGCGAGCGTGTTGAGGAGAAAGCATACTGGTGACAAACGCGTGGCCTGTGGCGGCCGACTGGGTGGAGACGGAAGGAGAGGAGGAGAGGCGAGGTACATGCCAAAGGTTGCCACGGGCGGTGGCGCGCAATATGACCATACCAGACGGACGCAACGACATAGTGCCAACACCACGCGAGTGTACAACGTCCATGCTCTTGCGGTCAAGGGCAATGACGGACAGGAGGCTCAGCTCAAACGAGGGACGAAGAGGATATCGGTAAGAAATACATCATTAGAAGGACCACGGAAACAAACGACGCCAACACCACGGACAAGCGACACCTATTCAGAGCCTGTCCGGACACCAGAGACATCGCCTACAGGACCAAGCATACCAAAGGCCTCACGTGAGGGCGTCATGTGATGCGTGGCCCCATATTCGATGATCCAGGTCTCAGCAGGGTCCTGCACAAGGGTCACCAGATCGCTAACGGTTACATGGCAGCAAGCAAGGGACGTGGACGCGTTGGAAGGAGGTGCGAACCGAGACTGCCAATTGTCATGCCATGCAACGTCGTCATGGGAAGGGGTAGCCAAGGCCATGGGAGACAACGAGATAGACGAGGAAATGGGACACAACTGTAGCTCAATCTCAGTCATGCAGGGCTAGGCAGGAGAGCAGGAAGTGATGCAACTCGCACATCCTTAGGGAGGAGGGCAAGGCAGGCTGAGGTGGAGCGCGATGAACTGCTCCAGCTGACGCTCACGGGAGGACAGCCCGAGAGTGTAGACGGAGTACGGGGTGACGGTGCCGGAGCCCGGGTAGGAGGAGGACTGTGCCAGCGTCGACGGCTGCGGGGCTGGTGTCTACTGGATTGGCGAAGCAACCAGAGTGGAGCTGCTAGACGCGGCCAAGCTATCAGAGCCGGCGATAGCTACGGCGGCAGAGGCGCGACGGTGCTCCCACAAGCAACGCATGGTGGCGATGACGCACGTCTCGTCCGTCAGTAGAAGGCACGTGTACCACCCGTGCCTTGACTGGCCATAGTTGTGGCAGACCAATCCTCCACCGCTGGACCCGATCGACGACAGTTGCTGATGAGCACCAATACCTTTCTTGCTCCGATGCTTCTTCTTCCCCAACGACGATGAGGTAGCTGCGACGGGGGAGGCGACGGCCACGGAGGTAACAGCAAGGGAGGCGAGAGCCTCTGTGCGCTGGAGTCGAGACTCCAGACGAGCTTCCTCAATGCGGAGGAAGAGCTCGTATGGCCAGTGCAAGAGGGTGCTCTGGGCCGCCATGGTGGAGAGGATATCGTAAGATTAGTGGACAAAGACATCCGCGTACGCGGCGGTGGCACCGCGCTTGATGGTGAGGAGCGCATCCAGAGGGGGTGGGGCAGAGGTCCTACGGCGATGAAGGATGTCCTCCGCCCATTACCAGTAGTATGGGACCGTCTTAGTCTCCCCCATGTGCAAGGAGTTGAACTCCCTCAGCAGGCGGCTGGTCTCAGCCTCGCTAGAAAGGTGATGGGGATGAGTGAAGATGTGCCACGCGGCTGCAGGGTCTGGGGTGGCGTCAGCGGTGAAGTTGCCTAAGAAGGGCTCAAGGGCGAGGCGAGAAGCCGGAGGGGCGACAGGGACTAGAGCACGGACGGGACGACTAGCATCATACAAGTCGGTCAGGGTGAGGTCCTATGGCAGGGTGTAGGATGCCCACAGGCCCTCACCCTGCGCCCAGATTCGAAAGCTGAGCTCCCAGCTCCGAAACTGCTCGCCGGCCTGAAGCGGCGGCGGCGGCCTCTCAAAGTCCTTTTGCCTGCGGCCGGCGCCCAGAGTGGGGCCAAGGACAGAGGTCACTGTCTGTCGCTGGCGTTGAGTCTGCTGCTGCGCTAGGTAGTGTGTGGCAGCAGACACAACTGGGCTGGCATGCCCTAGAGGGACGAAGGATGGCAGCGTACTGGTGTAATTCTGAGAGGCCAACGGCTGTAGAACCGCAAGTTGCTGTGTCAAGGCGATGAGCTATTGCTAAAGTGTAGTGAGGGGGTCGGGGTTGCTGCCAACAACGCCAGAGGACTGCTGTTGCAACTACTGCTGCTTCTACTACTACTGCTGCTGCTCCTGTTGTTGCTGCTTCTTCTGCTGCTTCCGTTGCTGCTGCTACTTCTGCTGCTACGGCTGCTATTGCTACTACTATAGGTGCTGGTGCTGCTACTACTTCTACTTTTGCTCCTGCTGTTGCTGCTATTGCTGCTTTTGCCATTGCTGCTGCTCCTGTTGTTGCTATTACTACTACTACTACTGCTGCTGCTGCTGCTATTACTGATGTTGCTGCCGTTGTTGCTGCCGCTGTTGCTGCCGCTGTTGCTGCCGTTGTTGCTGCTGCTACTGCTACAGCTACTGCAGCCACTGTAAGAAAGGGGGGCTGTGGGTCCATCGAATACAGGAGACCCCTCTTAAGTCGGGCTACCAGCCATGGTTTGGTGCCCCTTTTTTTTGTTGCTGATGTCAACAGTGACGTTAGTTCAGGACGGTGGCGGCCCTGCCCACCCTTAGGCTTTCTTCCCCCTTCCTTTGCCTTTTTCTTGTGAATTGATGACGTCAGTAGTGATGTCAATAGTGACGTCAGCAATGGGATACTGATGTCAGTAGTGGCGGTTGTTGGGACCGCTGCTGTAGCTGGTGTTGTTGCTGCTGTTGCTGCTGCTACTACTATAGTTATTGTTGCTGCTGCTACTACTACTACTTCTGCTGCTGCTGCTACTGTTGGTGTTGCTGATACTGCTCCTGTTACTACTGCTACAACTGCTACTATTGTTGCTGCTACTGCAATTGTTGTTTCTGCTGCTGTTGCTATTGTTGCTACTGCTACTATTGATGCTGTTGTTGCTACGGATGTGGGTGTAATTGCAGCAACAACTACTGCTGTTGCGTGCTGCTGCGGCTATTGTGGTTGCTGCAATAGCTAAGGTAGCTGCTGCAGCCGTGGCAAAGAAGCTGATTAGGTTGGGGATTTATTTTTTCTTGTTTTTTCTTTCTTTCTTTCGTCTGTCACAATGGGCGCCACTGCTCGCTTTGGGCAATAGGGAGCCAGCCTCTTGTTTCCTGCGAGCAGCAGGCTCGCTGCTCGCAGCCCATCGCTCGTAGCGAGCTACGGGCTACAAGCTATAGCAGCCACTGTCGGCTGCTACTGGCAGCGACTTGTTGCTTCAGCTGGCTGTTGCTACGGCTTGCTGCTGCTACTGTTGTAGCCCACTACTACTGTTGCACACTGCTACAACTGCTGCTTGCTGCCGCTACTGCTCACTGCTGCTACGAGCTGCTATTGCTGGCTACTGCTGTGTGTTGCTGCTTGCTGCTACTGCTGCGGGCTGCTATTGCGGGCTGTTGCTGCTATGGACTGCTACGAGCTGCTACTTCTGCCCACTACTGCTCCTGCACGCGTTTGCTATTGGCTACTGCTGCCACTACTCGCTGTTGTTGCCTATGGTTGCCGCTACTGCAGACTGCTGCTGCTGTGTGCTGGTGCCAATCACTAGCCTGGGTGACGTTACCGCGTGCATCGACGCCCGCAAGTGTCGGACACGGCCTGCCGCTCACCTCCTCGCGTCACGTGTGGGGGTCAGTACCGCCGAAAAACATTTCGACAGCATTTCCCCTGGCCCAGTGGCCGTGGGAAAAAATCTCACGCCGCCACCAGGCGGGTCAATGCTGCCGGAAGAAATTCGGTAGCATTTCCCCTGCACTAGCGCGTATGGGGGTCCGTCGGCGTTGTCTGGCTTCCGTACGCCAGTCTTCTGCTGCTACTACTACGCTCTGGCTCTGATACCAAGCTAGAAATCCTAGGCGACAGGTTGGGGCAGTAGCGTTGATGATACAGCATGCGAGCTTCCACGCTCGTTGCTTAAGTCTGCTGCCCCCTCTGTCTGTTGCTCTATAGTCTAAGTTTTGAAGCTCTGGGTTTGTTAGTCTGAATTGTTTGCGCCAGTGTTAGTGCCAGAAAGCAGCTGAAAACTGAAAGTGACTGACTAGGAATGAGGAAAAAGCAACAATGTGAGACCCCTCCAAGTTCTAGCCCCACACACTAGTGTAGAACTTGTTACTCAGCTAACCAGCCAATCAGAAAATAGTCCTAGACCTATTTTCTGGCAGGCAGGGTTTTCTCGGTGAGCCCTGCCAGACGTCTGACATCCCAAAACCCAGGCGTCGTCCATTTTGCCTGAAAACTAGACCATACCATAATACCGACGCTGTAAACGCAGTCGTACGGTCAAAATCAGCTAAAAAAATAGCAGCAAAGAGTTATGGCTGTTTGAACCCGGGCAGTGCCTACGACAATCAGTGATGCCAAACAAGGCCATACAGCAGGAGACATAGATCCTAGGCACCGCATGATGCTGCAGACGCAATGCCACAACCAGACATAGCGCTAGGTGCATGCAAACAGCATCTGTAGTGGCAGTGACCGCCGGCGGCCCGACCATTGTGGAGGCCTGCCGATGGAGTTGAGCTCACGTTGGCTCCACCGAGCGACACTCGAGCAGCGTCGAGTCTTGCCGTCAGTCATCTGCACGCCGATGTACACAAGCCGGGAAGACACAACAGAGTTCAATGAGAGATGCACGAAAACCAACACATGTACGTGGTCACATCGACTGGCTCCCCCACAACAGTTGGGTCAGGACTCTTCAGCTTCAGGTGGCCATTTGGTGACATGGGTGAAGATGCGCTCGGCACGAGTGGCAGGTCCTCTGCAAAGCGGGTGGACAGAGTCTGCACATAGGCGGCCTAGTGGATGTGCAGGACACCCTAGGAGCAATCATGCTTTAGCTCCATGCCCATGAAGACTATAGCAGATCTGAGATACTTGATCTGGTAGGCGGCGTGTAGCAAGTCCTTGACACGCTGGATGGCAGCCGTGTCTGGCGACGCAATGAGGAGATCGTCGACTTAAACCAGAATAGTTGCGAAGGCCTGGCCTTGCGGACTGACAAACAGTGCGGGATCAGCGGTGTTGCACTAGTGTCCGCCGCAAAGGAGCGTGTAGCTGATCTCCTGGTTCTAGCACCGAGTCGACTGCTTTCGGCCATAGAGGGCCTTACGTAGTCGCCAGACTCTCTCAGTGCCATCGTTGAAGCCTGGGGGTTGCACCTTGTAGAGCTCATCACCTTCCAATGAGCTATGGAGAAACGCATTGCTCACATCCATCTGATGCATCTCCCACCCATGCTGGGCGACAAGGCTGAAGAGCGTTGGCTAGTGGAGAACCGGCAAACTAGGGCAAAGATCTGGTCGTAGTCGACCCCGGGAATCTGGTCAAACCCCTAGGCTCTAAGGCTGGCCTCGTACTTTTCCAAGGACCCCTCGGGCATCCACTTGTGCCGAAAGACCCATTTGGCGCTGATGGCCTTCTGACCTGGAGGAAGGTCGACGAGGTCGTACACGTGGTGCTCTCCGATGGCGGCGAGCTCATCGACGCAGGGAGTGTCCCGGTGTGCGGCCTCAGGAGAGGCTTGAGCATCGAGAGGGTGGCTGGGTCCTCCGAGCATGCTGTTGAGTGGACAAAAAGAGCATGTGCATCACGAGCCCTAGGTGGGATGCGCGCGAGTGCAGCCATGACAGCGTGGCAATGCTCGTGATGAAGCATGGTGTTGCCCAGTGTGGAGTCCGGGTGAAGTTCTATAATGATTGCCGAGGTGGTCAAGCCAAGGGCCTTGGTGCCAGGATCCCCACTCACGACAGTGGGAGTGGAGGAGACACGTGGAGCCACAAGGGGGTCAAGGCGCCACAGAGCGTGGTACGACAGTCTGCGCGCTCATTGACGGTGTGGGTCGGAGGCTGCCACCTGGGCCACATGTGTAGCATCGCATGGCAGATGATGGCGCTGAGTCCGATGGGCCAACGGAGACAGACAGAGCTGCTCGCCCTGAGGGGCCAGTGGACGCGACTAGAGTTGCTAGCCCGGAGGGGTCAGTGGACGCGACTGGGGCAGCCGGCTCGGAGGGGCCGGGGGACGCGCCTGGGGCTACTGACCCGGAGGGGCCACTGGACGTGACTGGGGCAGCTGCCTCAGAGGGGCTAGTGGACGCGACTTGTGTTGTTGGTTCAGAGGGTCTAGTGGTCGCGACTAGGGTTGCCGGCTCGGAGGGACCCGTGGACGCGACTGGGGCTGCAGGTCCGGAGGGGCCAGTGGTTGCGATTGGGGCTGCCGGCCAGGAGGGACTAGCGAACGCGACTGGGGCTGCTGGTTTGGAGGGGCAAGTGGATGCGACTGGGGCTGGCGACCCAGAGGGACCAGCAGACACAACTGAGACTGCTGGTGCGGAGGGGCTAGTGGTCGCGACTGTGGCTGTCGGCCCACAGAACCAGCGGACGCAACTATGAATACTGGTTCGGAGGGGCCAGTGGTCACAACTGCGGCCGCTGGCTCAGAGGGACTAAGGGATGTGTCACCTGGAAGCGGCAGGACAGAGGACAGACTCACCACTCCCCCACGCAACAAGATATATACAGACGAGATGAAGCGAATGAGGTCACGAGGAAATAGGTCCTCAAAGAAAAGGGCATCCCGGTACTCGACGATGCAGTGCCGGGAAGGATCCCAGAAGTGACAGGCCTTGGACTGAGGAGAGACAACAAGGAAGGTGCAGGGACATCTGCGGGGGGTGAGCTTGCCGCCCTGCTGTGGGGCGGGCAGCCACACAATGGCCACGCAGCCCTAGACCCGAGCCGGGCGTAGGTCAGCACGCTGACCACACCAATGCTAGTACGGCGTGGACTGGCGGGAAAGGGGACAGTGGGGGATCCGGTTCCAGACCCAGGTCATGTAGGCCATGGCTTCAAAGTAGAAGCCATCGGAGAGACCGGACTCAACCCGCATGGTGCGGACGGCGTCGGCCAGGGTATGGTTCCACCGCTCGGAGACACTGCTTTGGGCGGGCGTGAAGGGCCCAGACGTCTCATGGTGGATCCCGCAGGAGGCGAGAAAGGCTGTGGTCTCACCCAAGTACTCGCCACCGCGATCGGAGCAAATGCAACAAAGAGAGTAGCCACACTCGCTCTTCGCAAGGACAAGCTACTCCTGAATGGCTTGGGCGACATCACTCTTCCTCCGAAGGTAGAAGACCCAGCGGTAGCGAGAATAGTCGTCATTGAGGGTGAGGAAAAAGTGGCCATGCTCGCCGATGGACTCGGTGGGGAGAGGGCCTATGACATCCAAATGGACGAGGTCGGGAGGGGCGGATGTACGCAAGGAAGACAAAGGGTACCTGGACCGGTGCATCTTCCCATGAGCGCAATCAATGCACTTGGTGGGGCACGGGAGAGGGAAAATCTCTGGGTCAAGGCTCTTGGCCAGCTGGGTGTGGAGCATGCTGTCGATGGCGGCAGAGTGGACATGGCAAAGGCTGCGGTGCAAGAGACGTGCTGGTGACAAACACATGGCCTGTGGCGGCCGACGGGGAGGAGACAAAAGTAGAGGAGGAGAGGCGAGGTACATGCCACAGGTTGCCATGGGTGGTGGTGTGCAGGACGACAAGACAAGAAGGACGCGACGACACTGTGTCAACACCACGCAAATGCACAACGTCCATGCTCATGCGGTCAAGGGCAGTGACGGACAAGAGGCTGAGCTCAAGACCTGGGACATAAAGGACATTGGTTAGAAAGACGTCACCGGAAGGACCACAAAACCAATGACGCCAACACCACCGACTGGCAACACCCGTCCGGAGCCCGTCCGGAGCTTGTCCGGACACTGGAGACATCGCCTACAGGGCCGAGCATACTAAAGGCCTCACGAGAGGCCGTCGTCTGATGCATGGCTTCATAGTCAATGATCCAGGTCTCAGCAGGGTCATGGACCGAGGTCGCCAGGTTGCTAACCGTCACATGGCAGCAAGCAAGGGACGCAGACGCAGTGGAAGGAGGCGCAAACTGAGACTACCAATTGTCAAGCCACGCAACATCGTTACAAAAACAGGTAGAGGAGACCATGGGAGATTACAAGATAGACAAGAAAATGGGACATGGCCGCAACTCAGTCTCAGTCATGCAGGGTTGGGCAGGAGAGCAGGAGGTGATGCAACTTGCACTTCCCTGGGGAGGAGGGCGAGGCAGGCCGAGCTGGAGCGCGATGAACTGCTCCAACTTTCGCTCAAGAGAGGACGGCCCGGGGGTGTAGACAAAGTACGGGGTGACTGCACCTGAGCCAGGGTAGGAGGAGGACTGTGCCGGCAAGGGAAATGGAGGCGCCGACGTCTGCAGATGGTGGGGCTGCAGTGCTAGTGTCGGTTGGATTGGCAAAGCGACCGGAGTAGTGGAGCTGTTGGAGGAGGCCAAGGCGTGAGAGCCGGTAATAGCTACGGTGGCAGAGGCAAGACGGCGCTCCCGTTAGCGATGCATGGTGGCGATGACGTGGGCCTCGTCCGTCAGTAGAGGGCACGTGTACCACCCGTGCCCGGGCTGGCCACAGCTGTGGCAGACCAAGCCGCCACTGCTGGACCCGATCGATGGCTGCTGCTGTCGCTGTTGACCCTTGCCTTTCTTGTTCTGACGCTTCTTCTTCCTTGTCGATGATGAGGTAGCTGCGACGGGGGAGGCGACGGCCATGGAGGTGACGACAAGGGAGGAGAGAGTCTCTTTGCGCTGGAGTTGGGACTCCAAACGAGCTTCCTCAATGCGGAGGAAGAACTAGTATGCCCTGGGCATGAGGGTGCCCTGGGTCACCATGGTGGTGAGGACATCGTGAGAGTAGTGCACAAAGACGTCCGCGTACATGGTGGTGGCACCGCGCTTGATGGTAAGGAATGCGGCCAGAGGGGGTGGGGCATAGGTGCCGAGACGAAGAAGAATGTCCTCAGCCCGCTGCCAGTAGGAGGTGACCATCTCGGTCTTCCCCATGTACAGGGAATTGAACTCTCGCAGTAGGCGGTTGGTCTCAGCCTCGCTAGACAGGCAATGGGGACGAGTGAGGACGTGCCACGCAGTTGCAGGCTTCGGGGTGGCGCCAGTGGTGAAGTCGCCGAGGAAGGGCTTTAGGGCGAGGCGGGAAGCCGGAGGGACGACAAGGACTAGAGCACGTACGGCACGACCAGCGTCATACAACTGGTCGGCCAGGGTGGGGTCATACGGGAGGGTGTAGTACGCCCACAAGCCCTCACCCTACGCCCAGATCCGGAAGCTGAGCTCCCAGCTCCGGAATTACTTGCTGGCCTGAAGCAAAGGCGGTGGCGTCTCAAAATCCTTCTGCCTTCGGCCGGCACCTAGAGTGGGGCCAAGGACGGAGGTTACGGTATGCCGCTGGTGCTGAGTGTGTTGCTGCACCAGGTAGTGCGTGGCAGCAGACACAACTAGGCTAGCGTGCCTTGGAGGGATGAATGGCGGCGGCGCACTCGTGGCCGTCTGGGAGGCCAATGGTTATAGCTCTGCAAGCTGTTGCAACATGGCGGTGAGCTGTTGCTGAAGAGAAGCCAAGGGGTCAGGGTTGCCGCCAATGATACCAGGGAGCTGCTGTTGTTGCTGCCGTTGATGCTGTTGTTGTTGATGCTGCTACTACTGCTACTGTTGCTGCTACTGCTGCTGCTGCTGTTGTTGTTTTTGCTGCTGTTGCTACTACTGTCGCCGTTGCTGCTACTGCTGTTGCTATGACTACTACTGCTACTACTGCTACTGCTGTTGCTGCTGCTGCTGCTGCTTCTGTTGCTATTAGAGCTACTAATGCTACTGCTGTTGCTATTGCTGTTGCTACTGCTGTTGCTGCTGCTGTTGCATTCACTACAAGAAAGGGGGGCTGGGGGTCTCCTTAATAGAGGAGGATCCCTCCCCATTGGGGCTGCCAGCCATGGTTTGGTGCCCCTTGGTTTTGTTTTTTTTGTGTTGATGATGTCAGCAGTGACGTCGGCTTAGGGCAGCTGACATCAGCCGCTGTCCCTACGTTATGTATAGGGATATTACTAACTCCCTGCCCACTCTTTGGTGTCCTTCTCCCTTCCCCCTTTTCTTGTGTTGATGACGTCAGTAGTGACGTCAGTAGCGAGATGCTCACGTCAGCAGCGACGGTTATTCGGGCCGCTCCTGCTGTTGCTGCTACTGTTGCTGTTGCTGCTGTAGCTATTGTTGTTCGTGCTGTTGCTGCTGCAGCTATTGCTGTTGGTGGTGCTATTACTGCTGCTCCTGTTGTTGCAACTGGTGCTACTATATCTGCTGCTGCTAATGCTACTGTTGCTGCTGCTGCTATTGCTGCTCTTGTTGTTACTGCTATTGTGGCTAAAGTTGCAGGAGCAACTGCTGTTGCTGCTGTTGCAGGCTGCTACGACTGCTGTGGCTGCTGCAGCTGCTATGGTAGCTGCTCCAGCCGTGGCAGTGATGTTGGTGGGGCGGGGGATTTTTTTCCCTAATCTTTTTCTCTTTCTTCTGACACAGCGTGCTTCGCTGCTGGTTGTAGGCAACGGGCAGCGAACCCGTTGTTTGCTGCAAGCAGCGGGCTCACTGCCTGCAACCTGTCGTTCGCGGCGAGCTGCAGGCTACGAGCAGAAGTAGTCGCTACTGGCTGCTGCCGACGACAACTCGCTGCTGCTGTTGCTGCAACTGGCTGCTGTTGCGGGTGCTGCAGACTGCTGCTGTTGCTGCTCACTGCTGCAGCTGCTGTTTGCTGCTCGCTGCTGCTCGCTGCTGCTGCAGGCCTCTGCTATGGGCTCCTGCGGGATGCTGCTGCTACTGCTGCACGAAGCTATTGTTGGCTGCTGCTACCACTGTTCGCTGCCGTTGCCTGCGCATGCCATTGCTGTAGACTGCTGCTAATGCTTGCTGGTGCCAATCACTACACTTAGGTGACGATGTAGCATGCGTCGTCGCCCGCAGGTGTCGGACGCGGCCTGCCGCTTACCTCCTCGCGTCACGCATGGGGGTGAGTGCTGCCAAAAAAATGCTGGTAGCATTTCCCATGGCCCAGTGGCCGTGGGAAAAAATCTCACGCCGCCACCAGGCGGGTCAATGCTGCCGGAAAAAATCCGGCAGCATTTCCCCTACACAGGCGCGTATGGGGGTCCGCTGGCATTGTTTGGCACCTGTACGCTAGTCTTCTACTACTGCTATGACGCTCTGGCTCTGATTCCATGCTAGAAATGCTAGGTAGCAAGTTGGGGCAGCACCGTTGTTGATGCAGCGTGTGGGCTTCCACGCTTGTTGCTTAAGTCTACTGCCCCCTCAGTCTGCTGCTCTAGAGTCTAAGTCTGGAAGCTCTACATTTCTTAGTAAAAAACGTGTGCGCCAGTGTTAGCGCCAAAAAGCAGTTGAAAATTGAAAGTGACTGATTAGGAATGAAGAATGAGCAAGAATGGGAGACACCTCCAAGTTCTAGCTCCCCCGCACTAGTGTAGAACTTGTTACTCAGCTAACCATCCAATAAGGAAATAGTCCTAGACCTATTTTCGGGCAGGCAGGGTTTTCTCGGTGAGCCCTGCCAGACGCCCGACAGCCCAAAACCTGGGTGTCGTCTGTTTTGCCTGAAAACTGGACCATACCATTATACCAACACTGCAAACGTAGTCGTGCGGTCAAAATCAGCTAGAAAAATAGCAGCAAAGGGTTATGGCTGCCCGAACCCAGGCAGTGCCTACGACAATCAGTTATGCCAAAAAGGGCCACACAGCAGGAGACATAGACCGTAGGCACAGGATGATGCTACAGACGCAAGGCCATAACCAGAGAGAGTGGTGGGTGCATGCAGACAGCATCTGTAGTGGCAGTGACCGCCGGCGGCCCGACCGCCGAGGTCGCTTGCCGATGGAGCTGAGTGCATTGCCGGAGGGAGGAGGCTCCAGTGAATGGTGAGTGGGCCTCAGCGCGCATCGGCTCCACCGAGCGACACTCCAACAACGTTGAGTCTCACCGTCAGTCATCTACACGCCGATGTACACAAGCCGGGAGGACACAACAGAGTACAATGAGAGATGCACGAAAACCAAAACTCTAGTCAATGTGTAACCCATCACACTTGTAATGCCCTCTTGTCTTGATCCACATGATTTTTCCTACCACGGCACATACATGGGATTTAGTGGGTGATTGTAATGGAGATCCTTTCATGTGATAGGAGATATACGTGAACATCCCTCCCACTGAGCCACCTGTTTTTTTTTTCTCCTTCACGATTCTTGCTCATGGGAACTTAGACCTTTCAACCATTTAGGATGCCACGGCCATTTTCAAACTTCATGTGTAATGGGAAATTATTTGCTCTGGCAAGTCGTGTGCTAATCCTTAGGGTACCATCTGACCTTACTAATTCTTTTGTAGTGAGTAGCCGCCCTCGGCTTAACGCGAAGAGGTCATGCTTGACCCCGAGGTGGAGGTGTGAGGTCGATGTGCTTCTCGCACGGTCGTCACCATGGTCACTGGTCCTTTTTTCTCACCTTCATGCAAGGAATCTTGGTCTCCACTATAGCCATGGCACACTCCACATGGTGCCCTCTCCATGGCCTTGCATGCCTCATGTGTGACACATATAGTGTCAGCACACTAACATGGCTACTAGCCTAGGACCTCAGTTGCAGTTGTGCACCCAACAATTGCTACTGCTACTACATCACTCCTATGCAGCTTCAAGAAAACTCTCACTGCTTTAATAATAGAAAAAAGTGAGTGGGAGCATCCTAATGTTGCTGCTAGTATGGCAACACTGTCTTAGCCAGCATTGACGTTATGAAGCATAGCAATCACAAGAATAGCAAGGATCTTATGAAGAAAAACACCCACAGCCTCTGTAACAACCAATCTACAAAGGACAACTGACAAGTCCCAAGCACACAACACAAATAACTCCCGCAAGCACCGGTTAGGTTGAACATCGCAATAGGTCTATTTGCTGTGAATTTGGACAAACACCAGTGTGTTGGCTATTTCTTGATGCACACGCCAAAGCAGGCATGGTCTGATCATGTGAAAGAATCTAGAGGTGAATAAGGAAAAACAGGAGTATTTCATAGCCTAGCACCGTCTGGTGAGCATGAAACTGAAAACAGTACAAATAAGACCTATGGCTACTCCATCAAGTAAGTTATGGATGTTACTAAAAATGAGGAAAGTGCCCAAGCAGTTATGGATGTTACTACAAATTCTGGCATGTTTTGTGCATGCACAAAACATGCCAGAATTCTATGCGCGTGTAGGAGAGATCAGGTTGTCAGGACGCATGATGCAGAAGGCACAGAACGGAGCAGCTCACAAAACAAGTAATCTAGCCACAATGCCCTAGCAGCTCAAGAATCCCATGCAATATACATTGCATGTGGTACGCTACGTGAGATGTATCCTTTCCTGCCACTACGCCATGACACAACAGTGCCGCCTAATAGGAAGACGTATTCCCTGCAACCCCTCCCACACAACTCCAAGTCCATTCGTTGTATGTATAGTCGTCAACTACCACCAAGAAGTTTTGTCAAAATGAGAGCCCGAGGAACGGCGAGGAGATCATATACCACACCACATTCTCACGAAGGATGCTTTCTTACATAAATCGTGAGAATGGCTCAAGGAGTTTGATGACGAATGCAATATCCGATTGAGTGGTCATGGTCAAGTACATAATAGAACCAATAATGCGCAAATACATGATTGCGTCCAGATTTTCCTCCAACCATGTTGGATCATTCACCTTCAGGGTATGCGGCCCGTCCGCTGTGATGGGTGTGAAGGCTAAGAGAACTGCACGCAAGAATCTTGCAAACAGTTACCGCATTTTCATGTCCCATCACTGACTAGTGATGGGGATACCGTCCCGTAAGATACTCTAGTCTTCTTTCTTTGATTACAAGGATGTAGAGTACAGAGGCAACATGGCCCTTTCCTCGGAAACATAGCTTTGTATGTTTGTAAATGGTTGTAACCAGCCATCTGACCCAAGTTATGACTTCACCTCATCATAATCAAGTGCTAGAGCATGGGAATTGCACCATTGCGTGTGTGTTTCACAATCCGCAAGTTGAGTGGGGTCTCCCTAAGTCAAACAACTTTGGTGACCTACCCTGCATGACATAGGCATGGAACCACAATTCGCATGGTCTCTTGCCAGCTATGTCATCCCACAATAGCCTTCATTCAGCCACCAGGCTGATCTTCATCTCAACCTTCTTTTGTCATGTGCACACATGAATACAGTTGGCCGAGGAGTAGCAGACCACAAAACATGTATCGCTTTGTGTATGATGTACGGACGTCAAAGGCATGGGGTTTTTGAGACATCAATCGTTGTCGCATCCATGAGTCTCATGACATCATACTCGTCATTTTTACCAAGAGCCACAATCTCACTTGTAACCTATCCATCCAACCTATACATGCTCTCACAATTTCTTCGTCCCAGCAGATGGGAGAGTTATACAACATATGTACTTAAGATTAATCAGCCCTTGTGAACTCTCCATTTGACCTTCAGCTTGCCCTTGTGAAATTTGGTGGTTTGGCCACTTTGGCATGTGTGTCGTTGCTAGTACCAATACCACATACACCTTTACCTATATTTGTACTACATTGCGTGCCTATACTAACACCTATGTCCGGATCAACCCCGGTGTTGGTATTAGACCCAACCTTAATGCACGAGCCCAATTTTCATTTTGGGCTTTGCCACCAGGATCTTTGAAGACCATCGATGCAGGAATTTGACACATGTTGCAAAGCATTAAAAAAGGTTGCATGAAGGTTCTCGAGCCTAATGCACAACCATCTCCCCTATCATTCACACTACATGCATTGCAATCACGTGCTAGTCAACGGCGCTTTCAATACTGCATGTAATGTTGTTTCCTTTAGGTTGAGGTAAGATCGTTTTCTCACGCATGTGCTATGGGCGCTCATGCCTCTCCCTCTCTTTCTCCGAACATTAATTTCTTCACAGAAATACATTCAAGAGAAAACACACTTACAGGAATGATGACCCTTGGAGAGAGCTTGATTTTGTCAAAGGAGATGCTTTCTAAAATAATTGTTTCTCCACTAGCCTGGAAGGCTTTTTTAGCCAAATGGGTGGTTTGTGAGAAGTTGAATCCTCTCGTCTTTGTAGATCATCACAAAGTCTCATTCATCGCCAACTATTTTTTGTAAGTTGATTACATTGTCTACAATGACACCTTCATTCCTATCTTTTGGATGACCAAAGTATGCATGCTTGTATGCATTGATGCTCGGCATGAGCTGGAGCTCCATTAGATGGGTATGAATGCGTTCTTTCAAGGAAAATGGAAGAGGATATGAACATGTTTGTGTAGTTGAACTTCACATTGGTTGCCTAATACACCTCAATTAAATCTTGCATGGGTTGAACAACTGCCTTACTATTAGGACGGGCAAAAATAGACCAGATACCCATAAAACACAAAGTGTTAGTCTCATCCTCTCAACACCTAAAGAAACATAGACCCAAATATGCAGTCCCATGCTCAATTGCGACATGTGTTGCCGATCGAGTGAAGAAGAGAAGGGCATGGTCATCCAGATGGTCGATGGTCAGTGACTAAAGTTGACGATCGATCACCTCGATAGCCATCGATTACTCATAGGTAAATTGGCAGCTAGCTGGGTCCACGATGACCGACTTCCATCACTGGTCGTTGATGGGCTGGATTCCCCGATCACGTGGGAGACTCGAGAAATCCAGCCAGCAGCTTAGGGGAAACAAAAACAGACACATTGAGTTCAAATATCAAACCTTCCTTTGAAGCATTTGATGGAAATAAAACCCGTCCCCCAATGTACACTAGTGGTTTGGATATCTTTTTTTGCATGGGCACCTGCAAAGCCCCACGGTAGCAAGGCCCAATAGGTTCCCTTTCAATGCATGAGGAGTGTCAAACTCCCCGTGAACTCTTCACAAATCCACCCTGAATTTATCACAAATCCCATATTCTGGGGTTTTTAAATACTTGCATACAAGGTCCATGTCCTGCGTCCACGACGCGACATGGTACCTTGACATAGCCTCTTTTCCCTTTTCCTTGTCACTGGCATAGCGGTCGAGGCGCTAGATGGATAGCCAGGTTATTTCTTGTTCGACGACGGAGGGGGCTGTGCTTTACACTTAAAAAGGCTTGGTACATGCCATAATCAATCTACCTCGTTCACCGGCATCATCTCCGTGATTGGGGAGGTGAGAGTTTTTGTGGTTGTCATGGTTCACTTGTGCGTGAGTTTTAAAGTGCCCTTGATGGCCCATCCTCTCAAGGGATTCAGGGTTGTTTGCCTATGGATGTCTCGTGGATTGAGGATTCGTAGTCTGCCTGTCTGCCCTGCTCCTTGTGGAGAGCATTTCACTACTCGCTGTTCCTCTTTTGCACCAAGTCATGAACCACCCACTATTTGCACCTTGGGTTGCTATTGGATCCTAGGTTCTTGGGCCACCCATCCCAAGCCATGCCCTGTTGGTCTCCCTTGGTTCTACTGACTCTTTGTGCGTTGTGTTTTCAGGCTCTCGCCAACTTCTTCTTATTGATGGTGCTGGCATTCTCTGTTTTTTTGCTCCGAGAGGGAGCTGTTCCTTGGCGTGTTGTATGTGCTTGTCCTTCAGCTCATTCTGATCCTTGTCATAATGCTTGATTTCCAAGGCATGAACTTCACCTCCAGCTGTGGGAATGCCTAAGTCTTGAATCGTACTATCGGTTGTGTCCCGTTGCATGTAGTATTTTGTGATGGTTTGTTTTGCTCCCTCCATTACCCTTACGTCTACCAATGTTGTACTTGTCCACATTGTCCGCTCTCCTAAGCATTTTTAGCTTTCTCAAAACTGCCTTTGCCACATTCACAATAGTGCAGTTGATTTCTTGTTACGCACACAACATTTCATTGGCCTACATGTTTCCCCATTTCATGTCCCTTCTCTCGTTTATTGTGCCATCTTTGCAGAGGGAAAAATGCATTGTTCTCACTTCTCCACCTCTGGCTCTTGCACCACTCATCCCCGTTAACTTCTCCATATGGACATCATGGGTACCTTTGCTCATGATGTATCATAATTTCTTGTTTTGCATGTTATTTTTCTCATTGATGATTACTTTTGTATTTGTCATGTATTTGCTCTTCGTCATAAAGGCAATATCTTCCTTGTCATTGGGCCTTGGTTATCCCATGTCGATCTTCCCTGTGGCCACCGCCATCTCCGCACCTTTTTCTCTAGTCATGGAGACAAAACCACTGTTCTTATCTTCTTGTGGCATGTCTCCCAAGCCCTCTTCAGCAGTCACATCCCAGTGAAATAGAATATTTTTGCATTGAAAGTAAACTCTTACAGATGGTTTCCATACCCCCTTTGTGCATTTGGCCGCTATCTCCTTTTCTCCTTTGAGGCCATCTCATACATGGTGTGAGTATGGAACCATGTCCCTCATACTTCGGTGCCTCACCANNNNCTGTGGCCACCGCCATCTCCGCACCTTTTTCTCTAGTCATGGAGACAAAACCACTGTTCTTATCTTCTTGTGGCATGTCTCCCAAGCCCTCTTCAGCAGTCACATCCCAGTGAAATAGAATATTTTTGCATTGAAAGTAAACTCTTACAGATGGTTTCCATACCCCCTTTGTGCATTTGGCCGCTATCTCCTTTTCTCCTTTGAGGCCATCTCATACATGGTGTGAGTATGGAACCATGTCCCTCATACTTCGGTGCCTCACCATGTCACACTCTTTGAATATTGGTTTGGTTGTCAGACTGGTCTTCATCTTGCTCACTTTGAGAGTCATGCCTCCATTATCTAGCTGCTTGATAGCCTTCACCATGATGAAATCTTACTTGCCTCTGTACCTTCCTACGTGTCTCCGTCCTTTCCAAAATATGGCATTTTAGGGATGTTGACCGGTATTTCTTCATCAAGTTTGATTAGTCTTATCTTATCTGACGACACATTTCAATGTGACTCGTCTTGTATGACCCCTTCCTCTTCTATCTCATCACTTTGTTGGCTCAGGGGAATTGGTTTGTAACAGCCTTCAGCCTTTGGGGCCATGCATGCGTCCTTACCATTATCCATACTCCTGTTGTGCAGGAACCATGAGCAACCTTCTCTTTGACAGTGCTCCATTTCAGCCTCATAGTGCATTTTTTACACGTGCTCAGTCCATCCCCTCCATGTCTCATTTTCGTTGGAGTCCATCGGGTCATTTGCAATCCATGTCCTCTCAGAGTCAATGGAAAACATTGTTACTCTCCTTCCCTTATCATTCTATACTCCATAACTTCCACCTCCTTTCTTGCCGGAGACTAAGGCATCTGTTGATGGCCTGGAGTCTTCTAATGAGTCACAAACCAAAACACAAGTTGCCTACCTAAAGCAGTTCATACGTGGGAGGAGACCACACTTTCTACCTTAGGCAAAAGGTGTCCATTCCTCACAGTGACATGTTGGGTTGGGTGCATTTTCCTTGCCACAAAGTCCTTTGGTAGACCTGGTGATCTTGACGTACTTGGTGTTGTTCTCACTGTGGGATCACTTTATCCCAACTCTATACTCATATAGTCCTTTGTTGCCCATGCGTTCCTCACTACCCTTGATGGCTCTGTCTCCCCCTCCATCATTGCCTGCCTTGCTTTCGATGGCCTTTCTACACTTTCACATGAGCCTATGGATCACGATGTTGGAGGGGTTACTAATGCCAATGTCTAGGAGAATACCATGGAGGATGAGCTAAGCTCTCGAGGAAGAGTGCGTCTATGTGCGAGTCAACATCACACATGGTTAGAAGGTTGTCTGGGTCCGTTAAGTTCTTTGGCAAAAGATGTAGCGGAATGGCAAGGCCAGTCATTTGAACCAGTCATTTATGAGGCTCATTTAAAAGCAAAAGGATTCTTACAGATCCGAAGAGTTGAATTTGATGGAACATCACACGAGATGGACGGTATACCATTTGACGTGCACTAATGAGTCCAAATTTACACCATGAATGGAAACCGGTACAGATGGAAGTCAACAACATGTTTTTGTATGGGTGTCTTGATCAGAATGTTTTCATGGACCAGCCACAGGCCTTCACTGATGGGACAAGTAAAATCTCGCAACTGTGCAATGTCTTGTAAACCATGGTGCAATCATAACAGTGATGGAATGTGAATATCTCACTCACCTTGGGGAAAGGTGGCTTTCATTGCAGCACAATTGATCTCATTCTCTCTTTGATTGTTTTGTCTAAGCCCTTCGTGGCCATCCTTGCCTAAGTCAATGATCTTGTCATCGCATCACCCAGTCCTGCCGCTATTTAATTAAGATGCTCCTATTGTCCACATACAAGATGAAGAACCTAATCCCTACTCGTATCTCCCTGGGCATTGAACTTGAGTGTAATCACCATCATAGCATGCTACATGTGCACTGAGAGATTACTTTGCATCTCTGTTGGCCAAGGTTCCCATTGTTGGAGTGAAGCAATAATTTTGCTGGATTCATGCTACAATCCGGGCGCAGTCGTTTCCTGATTCGAAGGTTCTTACAAGCACTAGCATATTCTTCTGTGACTTTCCGGAAAAAAATCTTATCAGGAATTTCCACTGTGTAGGCCAGCTGACTTCTGGTTTAATGTCCCAAGTATTGTGTTCACGCTTTGTAGTGTAAATAGCTACGTTGGGAAGTCCAAGAGAAGAGTGACCGCCTCTGTTCTCTCACCTACGTTGGAGGACTCAACAACTGCCTCGGACGAGGCAGGCTGGCAGATGCAACCCTACGAGGAGTGCACATGGGATTGTACAGGCAACACCGAGGTCGTCTGAGCCAGTACACGACCTCATCGAGGAACTACTGCATCATCAAAATGTCTTCCAATGCTGGACGACGCTTTACAACATCAGCAGGTGGTAGAGTTGAGACTGCTACCTACGAGGAAGCGGAGGGGACTAGTCTCAACCCAGAAGAGCAGTATAAAAGGAGTGGATGGTAAACAGCACACATTATCTCAATATCCTGGAGCATATCAGTGTCAGCTTCTGCCACTAACACTACAAATTTGTCCTTCTGACATTGCACACAGTTCCAGATATTACTGAAGTTTTCCGCTGACGACCCAGTGAGCCTGGAAACACTGCCAGCTTGGATAAGAGGTGCCCTAGCTTCTTGAAGGCATGTCTACAAGCAAGACATGCCAAGACTCTTGTCCAGGGCTGGACGCCTGGCAAGACGTTTTGCCCAGCTTGGGGTAGGAGTAGAGTAAGAGCTTTGTGCTCTACATATGCTGCTGTCTGGCTAGTACATGGTACTAATCTACATGTACTTTTCTATTTCCATAGAACAATCAAAATCCCACAAAAAATGAAGCTTCCGCACTTTGCTTTTTTACAACATGTACATATCTAGCTAAGCACATCTGGGTCCTGTCACATCAGCAAGGCCTACTGAGCCTTTGTCGTGGACGTGAAGAAAAGCAACACCCATTACGTCAGGCAATATGATGCCAGCAGATGAGGGTCTACTAGATTCCTCTTACCCATCACAATAGGAGGATACTGTGGGTGCATCGATTTCCTTAGCATGATCAACGCAACTGTAATATGTGTATCTTGCCACCACCATGCAAGTTGTTGTGGTCTTTGCGTTAAAATTCCTGGCCCAGTTATCACACCATTCGCAGGAGGAGCGAGGTATGGTTGATTGAGGGCTTTTTATTCATGACACACTTAGTGTCCTAGGTACCAACTATAAGCAAGTTTCCATGAAGTTGTCTCAAGAGGTAGTCATATTCAGTTCACTTGGAAAGCTATGTATATGATACTTGTGCGTTTGGAAATTACTGTGATCATTTAGCCATGGAAAGATAAATAGTATGATAGTCCAGTCTTGATGTACACTATATGTATACATGTTTTCATACCTTCTGATTGGTCACCTTTGTAAAGTGGGTGTTTATTTTCATAAATGTAGGATACAAAATAAAAGAAGCTTCATAATGAGCGTACTTTTGCAGTTATTGTAGTGTTTCTTCGTCGGCGGCATCCCCCCAGAAGCAACGAGTGTATTGGGATTGTGTACCTGGATTGTGTATTGAACAACCACTACTTGAATACACTAAGTGCACTATACACTTAGTGTACTTTTCACGTGTCCATCGGATACACACATCATATACACTCCCTCAATACACTTTACCTGTTTGGGGGGGGGGGGGCAACATGGGAGCCAGAGATCTCCCCCACCCAAATGGTAAAGTGTATTGGGGGATTGTCTATGGAAAGTGTATATGGCGGACACGTGAGAAACACACGATGTGTATTTTTGGAAGATGTCAAAAACCACTCGTTGATCGTCGATCTATGACGATAAATGATCAACGATGTACCATTCGATTGTCTTTACATAGACGAGGATCGACGATCGACGACGGTCAACTAGTCGATGACATCCATGTGTGCGGAAATCATGTTGTACATAGATAACCACATAGTCGTGACCCTATCTCCCCCCCCCCCCTCTCAGAAGCGGCGAGTGTATTGGCATTGTGTATTGCACAACCGTTACTTGAATACACTAAGTGTACTATACACTTAGTGTATTTTTTACGTCTCCGTCAGATACACTTAGTGAAGTCACTCCCCCAATACACTCTACCTTTTTGGAGGGGAGGACAATATGGGAGCGGGAGATCCCCCCCCTCCGAAAAGGGTAAAGGGTATTGGGGGAGTGTCTATGGTAAGTGCATCTGACGGACACGTGAAAAAAAAAACACAAAGTATATCTTGAGAAGATGTCAAAGAACACTTGTTGACCGTCAATCTACGACGATTGATGATCGATGATGCACGATTTCGATCGTCTATGCATAGATGGCGATCAACGATCAACAACCGTCAACTAGTCGATGGTATCCATATGTGCGGAAACCATATTTCACATTGGTGACCACGTAGTCAAGACCCTATCTCCCCCCCCCCCTCTAGAAGCAACGAGTTCATTAGGCTTGTGCAGCTGCATTGCACCACCATTACTTGAATACACTAAGTGTACTAAACACTTTGTGTATTTTTCACGTGTCCATCAGATGCACTTACCATAGACACTCCCCAAATACACTTCATCCTTTTTTGGGGGGGGGGGAGGAGCATGTGAGCCGGAGATCTCCCCCCCCCCCTTCCAAAAGGGTACAGTCTATTGGGAGAGTGTATATGGTATGTGTATCTGACAGACACGTGAAAATTACACAAAGTGTATTCAGAGACAATGTTGGGGAAAACGTCGTCGACCGCCGATTTATGACAATAGGTGATTGACGATCAATGATATCGATTGTCACCACACACATGATAGTCGATAAAAGGTTTGCAAGGGATTTGAGTGGGGGATACAAAATTCCCCTCTGCGTCAGAAGGGAACCTGCTGAGCCCCGCTACCGCGAGGCCTAGCAGGAGCCCGGGGAAGAGAAAAAACAAAACCCTTAACCCCGGAAGTAACACGGTGTCGATTGTGTCTCTGCCTAGTTCCGTGTCCATGAATAGGCGTTCTGATTCTTTATAGTAGTAGCATTTCTTAGGTCCAAGGACAAATGCACGTCTATTTGAGGGAACCGTGAATGGAGTTGTGGAAAAGGAAAGCATGGTTTTTGTTGAGTGTTTGCACTTTGATGACCAGCCTTTCAAAAATCTTTGCATGTGAATGCATGCAAATACATGCTTATATGTATGAACAGACGTTGTAAAGTGAATTGTAGCATAACTTCCACAAAGGTACCATGAAATTTCCAAAGGCTTATATTTAACATTTACATTGTATGAAGAGTGTATTTTTGTAAGGTGACTGACCACAAATTGGAGAAGCACCTAATGGCCACCTTTCATACCACCTCCTAACATAGGGTGGTGCTGTCGTGCAGAGTCTTTTGTTGTTGTTGATGGATACACTCACTAAAATTGGGTACATGACACCAATGTGTGAATTTTAAGATGGTGCCTTTTCTTGTTAGGAAAATGGCAACCTTGTGGAAAACTATAAAATATAAAGTAATAATAGTAATAACAAAATAATAGAAACTATAAAAGAGGAGTGCACAACACGTCCCTCAAGCAAGGCCGAGTATGTCATCCTCGGCGGGGGTACATTTGAGACTTTGTGGCCTTGTCATTTGTTGCAACAGTTATGTGTACCCATCTATTACATCATTGTATGCTACGCCAATCAATGCACAAATTCAGTTATTGAGCATGATGACATGCACCATTCACACACAATGCACATCAACATTGAGCACTTCTTTGTGTACAGATGCATTTCTATCGATTAAATCCATGTCATTTGGGTTGACACACATCATTAGGACGTATTCTTAATCACAAAAGCATGCAGTAACGGATCATTTCGGGGAGTTGTGCATGTTTTCGGCCTATAACATGCTCGTGAAACACCTAAATGATGTCTCGTGAGTACTTTTTGTGATGTTTCTATATCTTGCTCTGGCATACTTGTCCTAGTAGGATGTGTGTGCTTCTCATTGTACAACACTTCGGTGTATGCGTGGTATTCATCTGTGGATCACAATAAAGTGTTGTTATCCAATGATATATATGTAAGTGAACTCTCGACTCTTTCCACACGCACATTTTTGCAAATGCTTGACATGCATGGATATCACTTGCTTCATGATGTTTTCNATTTGAGACTTTGTGGCCTTGTCATTTGTTGCAACAGTTATGTGTACCCATCTATTACATCATTGTATGCTACGCCAATCAATGCACAAATTCAGTTATTGAGCATGATGACATGCACCATTCACACACAATGCACATCAAGATTGAGCACTTCTTTGTGTACAAATGCATTTCTATCGATTAAATCCATGTCATTTGGGTTGACACACATCATTAGGACGTATTCTTAATCACAAAAGCATGCAGTAACGGATCATTTCGGGGAGTTGTGCATGTTTTCGGCCTATAACATGCTCGTGAAACACCTAAATGATGTCTCGTGAGTACTTTTTGTGATGTTTCTATATCTTGCTCTGGCATACTTGTCCTAGTAGGATGTGTGTGCTTCTCATTGTACAACACTTCGGTGTATGCGTGGTATTCATCTGTGGATCACAATAAAGTGTTGTTATCCAATGATATACATGTAAGTCAACTCTTGACTCTTTCCACACGCACATTTTTTCAAATGCTTGACATGCATGGATATCACTTGCTTCATGATGTTTTCCATGCAATTGATTGTGTGGTTGAATCATCTCATCCAAAGTGTAAGAGATTTTGAATATACAGACATTGTGTGATGTGCTCGGCCTGGACTATCACAGAGCTCAAAGACAAAGCTTGCCAAATTTGGCAAGCTTTGTCTTTGAGCTCTGTGATAGTCCAGGCCAAGCACATCACAATGAGGTCAGCTGTAGTGACATACACCCACAAATGCTTGTGGTCGATGTGGATATCTGTTTCTTGAATGTGCATGCGTGAGTTGCTGCATTTGTCCAAATGGTTTGCTGATCCCTTGTGGACCACACAACTCGGTTTTCTTGGTGTGTGAGAAAAACTGTAGCCTGCATGTTCTTGGTTAGTCAGGCTTGATCCCAAGGTGGTGGCTGAACTGCATGCGAATTGCTCGCTTGGCGAGTTTGGTCCGCAGCGAAGAGATTCAACGCTTGCTTGCTTCACTCACTTGTTCTTTATTCATTACGAAAACACCAAATATCTCTCTCTCTAATTCGTGGTGTGTGAGCTCCCTCGTGTTTGTTTGCATTTGTAAGGTGCTCAATTCACACCTAAGCTTTCTTGCTTCTACTATGTACATGTTGGACCTCCTATTGATAGTACTAAAAACACTGAAGGTGGCCTTACTACTGTCATTGCCACTTTCACTGTTGGTCATGGAACATCCATCGCAATTGTAGCTCTAAAGAGGTTTTCCCTCCAATGCCCATTTCTTCATCTCCCACGACTGACCCCTCAGTCATGTAGCTGCCACCTCTAACTTCCTAAGAGGAGGGTCATGTTCACAATGTTACCGTAGAAGAACCGGTTTAAACAACTTGCTCCCCTCCGCCATGAGAAGGCAATGGATCTGGAATATTTGAGCTCGGCAACGCTGTAGAGTTGCCAATCACGCTCGACAGTAGAGGAGAAAGGTGGAGCAGTTTACAGCATATGTGAGCATTTCTAAGACATTATCGTAGAAAATAATTAGTTCATTGGGACCTAGAAAATCTTCCTAGACCATTGCAGTAATCATTCTTCTTCCATCCCCATGAGATGCATCGTGTATTACAGATCATCCAATATATCCCATCAATGTTTTGAGTATGCGTACTGGCTCACACGCATAAACAACAATGGATTTTTAGACAACAATGAAGTAATTTGACTAAAGTCACGTTTCGCTATTTTTGCCACAAGATGCATCATACGTTATGTATAAAACCATGCTTTACTTGAAAACCATTTTTATAGAGGCTTGACACCACTTGAAATAAAACAAGATGTCATGATTTCTTTGACTAAATCTGGTTATTCATCATATTATAATCTAGTGTTGTGTTGGTTTTACGCATTCCGAATCGATAGAGGGTGAGGTTTAGATTACGGCTGATCATTTTTTTTGTGGGACAAGTAGCAAAAAAACAGCCAAAAGCCAACAATTGCATCTCTTCATACATGTTTCAAGATTGCAACAAAGCACAACGCATTGCTCGATGAAGGAATGTCACATACTTGCACAATAGGAAGAGACTAATAACATGTATGATGAAAATGTCGATTCCCCCTTGTTTTGTCACCTGTGACCCTCATTTATCCCTCCGTCGGAACAATATGCCTCATTTGCCCCTCCGTCAGAACAATAAGCCCCATTCGCCACTTTCTAGCAACAATAAGCCCTAACTGCCCCCTCTCCCTGCCCCCCCTCCCCCCCACTCCCGTTTTCACCACGCTCAAACAATGACGCATGTCGCTGCTTAAGCATAGCAAAATCAGGCATGTCATGCTAGAATGTGGCCCTTCATCGCGGTCGTTGCAATGGAGGGCCGCAATAGCATAAAGGGGTGGGGGGAGGGGGTTGCCGACAGACGTCCGTCAGTCGTCAGTTCATCAATCACTGCACACCCCTCCCTGCCTCTCGCAGCCCACCTACCCACCCACCCGCTTGTCGATGAAGGCCCTCACGGTTGAGGGCCACGATAGAACGGGCGGCCGGTGGACTGCCGAGAGGCTCGAGGGAGGGGGGGGGACTTAGCTGGGAATTCCGGCGGACGGGCATCCGTAGTAACCCCCGCTCCATGAATCAGCAGTCAAAAACCCCTTTTGTATTTTTTTACATTTTTTTCAACTTTATACCATCCTTTGATGTATAGACTGTTGAGAAGATACATACTTAGAAGAGTTTATATCAAGAAGTGAGTTGAAACAAGGTGCAGATGGTTCATATGCTGAGAGCGCATGAGCATCACATGCCGTTGGGTTGTTGCACGCGCAACCCAACGGCTATCAAACGGCTTTCACAACCGTTGAGGAGTCGCCGCCTTTACTTTGGGGAAAATCTCAAGGAGAGCGTATCGAACCTTTACTACTACAAGCTAGCCCATGTCACAGCTTTGGGCATCACTGACTACTTTAACACCATTACACATGCCTAGCATCACAGGTAATCACACTTAAGAGTTACTACTTCAACACTACACCGTAAGCAGGCAAGGTAAGTAACGTGATTCAACGCCCAAGCCCAGGGGGAGGATGGTTCGCCAAGCTGATGGAAGCACCATTCGAGGGTTGCTGATGTCATCTGCATTGGTATGCACGGGAAGGAGCCGATGTGGGCGCCCCCAAGGGCGGGAGGAATACGTTTGGCTGGTGCGGTGCACAAGACGGGGCTGATGGGGTGAGGATCAGCGACTAGCCAATGCTCGTTGACAGTGGGCGCAGGCATGGTGACGGAACCACGAGTGTGGCACGGGTAAGAGCACCGATGGCACAAGGCGAGCAAGGTGACGGAGCCCACACAAGGTGCAACAAAGCGGGAGTTGTATTGCCAACAGGCGTGTGAAACCCTACAGGACACTGAGAGTGGCAGACAAGGAGGGAGGTAATCCAGGCCACGTGCCATGTGCATGGGCACATGGCACGTGGCAAAGACGACACAGCAAGGACCAGAAAGGGAGGCAAAAGAGGAGGACAAGGAGGACACAGAGGAGGAGGAAGAGGAGGATGAGGAGGAGGAGGAGGAGAAGGAGGAGCAGGAGGAGCAGGAGGAGGAGTAGGAGGAGGAGGACAAGGAGGAGGAGGAGGAGGAGGAGAGGGAGGAGGAAGAGGTGAAGGAGGAGGGGGAGGAGGAGGAGGAGGAAGAGGTGAAGGAGGAGGGAGGGGAGGAGGAGGAGATGGAGGAGGAGGTGGAGGAGGAGGTGGTGGAGGAGGAGGCGGTGGAGGAGGAGGTGGTGGAGGAGGTGGTGGTGGAGGAGGAGGGGGTGGAGGAGGAGGTGAAGAAGGAGGAGGTGGTATAGGAGGAAGAGGAAGAGGAAGAGGAGGAGGAGGAAGAGGAGTTTGAGGAGGAGGAGGAGGAGGAGGAAGAAGAGGAGAGGGAGGAGGAAGAGGAGGAGGGGGAGGAGGAGGAGGAGGAATATGGGAAGGAGGAAGGAGAGGAGGAGGAGAAGGAGCAAGAGGGGAAGGAGGAGAAGGGCTACGATGAGGAGGAGGAAATGCAAGGGAAGAGGCAAGGCGTAGGGAGAGAGCATGAGCAAGGTGCGGATGAAGAGCACGGAGGACAGTGAGGGATTCAGAGACGACGGCAAGGACAGAAGGAGGCAAAGCGACGCAAGCAGTGGAATGGTCATCAAGGACTCGTTGACATGACTGGTAAAGAAAGAGAACAGAAGCGCTGGGGATGGAGTATGTGTCAAGAGGAGGACGTGGGGGAGGGGATGCAAAAATTTCGGAAGGACAGGGAGCCAT
This sequence comes from Penium margaritaceum, assembly GCA_023375785.1. Taxonomy (NCBI): domain Eukaryota; kingdom Viridiplantae; phylum Streptophyta; class Zygnematophyceae; order Desmidiales; family Peniaceae; genus Penium; species Penium margaritaceum. The sequence continues at coordinate 40,315 of SZWC01018601.1, forward strand.
CGAAACAGAGGGCAAGAAGCCGAGGAAACAGTGGACAAGAGAGAGAGAGAGAGAGAGAGAGAGAGAGAGGGCAGGATGAGGACAGGACAGGACAGGACAGGA
>SZWC01018603.1:0-28400 GCA_023375785.1 Penium margaritaceum
GTTTGTGTGTGTGTGTGTGTGTGTGTGTGTGTGTTTGTGTGTGTGTGTGTGTGTATGTGTGTGTGTGTGTGTGTTTTTCATTGTGTGTGGGTGTGTGTGTGTGTGGTGTGTTTGTTTGTGTTTGTATTTTGTTGCAGATTGGGAACTTCTTCAAAGAGCACTTAAATAAAATTCTCTTTATTCTATGAAGGGTGAAGTACAATTTTCATGATGTTTTCCTTAATCTATGAGAAAAATAATTTGGAAATTATTTGAACATGCTTTAAGGTAGTTCAAAGATTGACATTATCATGAACCTGAGGTACAGGAAATGCAACATAGCCAGGATATCTACATAAACAACTGAAATATTTCCTTCACAAGAACATTTCACAATTTTTTTACGGCCTTCATGCACGTATCAAAACATGTTTCGTACTCATAGAATTGCATGTCATTTTTCCTAAAAATGTTTCATAAATATGCTCATGTAATGTACAGGAATGTTATTCAAACCCTTAAACAGTTTTGAGGTAAAATATGGAACATTTACACATCTATTTAAAACAATGCTCACAAAACAAGGAAAGTTACCAAAATATCTCCCTTATTGAAGCAATTGAACAAGCCATTTAGTTTAGCTTGATTTAACAAGGAGATTTGTTTTAGACCAAACACTTCTTTGACATGATCTTTAGAAAAGATAACAGTTTGAAATGTTGGAAACCCGCTTTGTGAATCTCTTTAATTAACATAAAAACAATTTTTAAGGTGTTCCCATAATATCCCTAAATTAAGAAAATGGATCCTTTTTTTAATAATTTTCAAGTCATTTTGGAGTTACATTTCATTGTTTTAACGCAAATATGTAAACTTTCCACACGATGTATCTAATTTTTGTATGCTTGAATTATAATGTTTTCTTTGAAAGCTATGAGCATTCATAGTTTACACTCTTGAGTTTGTGATAAATAGTTAGACATAAAAAATGTATGATTTGAGTTATATATGTGTTTTGCGGCAATGGTGAATGAACCCACACATTGTCTATTGAATCACTTTTGTTTCCTTCTTAACATTCCATAAGTAAATGAATAATGAGATATTTTAACATTTATGTGTATTTAAGATTTAATTTCTGGAAGAATGTTATAAAACCTGTCTGCTCATTGTCTTCTTCTTCAAATCATCCAATAATTGGACATGGTAAGATGAATGTTTCTTTCATTTTGATGTTTTGTTAAGTTTTTTTTCTATGTAAAGCCAATCTCCTTGAATGAGTGAAAGTGTTCTGTGTCAAGATCAATCATCTTATTTTGTACATCATTTATCTATTTCAATCTTTTGTACAAGATTCAGGCTCTTTTTTTCAATAATTCAGAGGATCTGACTCCATAATTGAGTAGGTTCTTCCCATCTTCTTGATTTTCTCAGTGTTTCTCGATTGTCTTTTTCATTAAAAATGCATGGTTTTATATTTTGTTTGGAACAATCATGATATCCTTGAATGCTTCATCCTTCTCCTTGTACAATTTAGAAGGATTCATCTTCATTGCTTTGGAAAGTTTTCTCATCTTGATACAGAGGCTAATCTTTTCCATACCATTTGGTACATGGTTTGGAAAGAGGGGGGTGACATGGTATTCCTCTATCGTATTATTAATTTTGTATTTTTCATTAATTTCCACATATATCTTGATCATGGTTTTTAACCATGTCACGTGGATTTTTTTTTATGAAAGTACATAAACCATGCTTGGCTTGTTGACCAAGGAACAGTAAATCGGCATGTTAACACAAATTTTTCATCTTTCTAGCGCGGCGAAATGCTTATTGTTCTCCTATTTTAGACAATTTTACGTGAGGAACACCTCATCCACTAGAGCCCTTCCCAGTGACAAGGAAATCATTTCAGGCCTTTTTACATGCAAAGCAAACAGCTTTTTGAGAACTAACACACATCGCGGTTAAATGATCTCAAACACTTTGCACGGCGGATGTATGCAGCTATGGGCAGAAAATGGGAATGGTTTTGCTACATTTCACCCTATGCATCCACCCAATAACTTATGAACCTCCGGCTGAAGCTGGAAACTTGCAACAAAGAAAAATTCATTAATGGGAGCCTGAGTCAGCAGATGTGGCTGGATCCGAACTCAGTACCCACCAACTATCAATTAGGGAGCATCTTTGTGATGTGTTTTTATAGTTTTTGATATTTTGGGCAAAATTCAAGTCCACCTTTTAATGAAAAGGGACCTTAGAGGATCATCGATGGAGTTCCAGCTGAGTTTTCAATTTAAGGGTGTCATGGCATTCAATTCATGCAAATGAACATTGTTCATATGAATTCCCTCCTTCCTGGACAACCAGGCTCAACACAACGCCGTATGCCCACTCATACAGTTTTGCTCCCAACCCATTTCCCATTCAAGAGCCATTAACAGACCCGTGATGTGCAATAAATGCAAAATTAATAGGTTTTTCCTCTTTAGCGTAGTTTCTAGACCAGTGTCAAAGGTTTGCTAAGTCAGTTTGCACCCAAGGAAGTTCTGATGTGACTTCCTCAGCAATCCCATGGCCAGTATCTGGAGGTTTCCAACATCAGCCTCTGTATCCTCTACGAAGGACACAACACAAGGCAAATAAGAACGTTGCGGACATGCGTGCATGAGCACCATGATCTCACCCATATTCACCCATTCCCACTTGCAGCTATAAATCCATCTTGTTGAACACAAGAATAGTGGATACAGCATGTCACCTGGGACATTTTTGTAACTTGTATGGAACTTCTAACATTTTTCGCACCTGATAACCAGACCATGATTCCGGTATCTTCAGTTTTCAATTCTTGTCCAAAAGCATATCACTTGTCACTTGTCATCAGTTCCACCAGTAAATGGACACCATCAGTTATTGACGTTGGCGCCAATGTTGTTTTCAAGAGGACGTGGAAGGGCCCATAGGCCGTAGGTGGGAAAGGTTGGGCGGGAGGCGGGATCTTGTCCACCTCCTTTGTGACATCAGCCTCCAAGTTTTGGCGAAGCTTCATGCCGTGGAAGTGGGTGAGATTTTGTATCTTAACCGATTTTGACAGAGTGCTTGGTCGTTGTTGCCTGTCAAAGCCTTACGTTGGTTTGGGTTATTTTCTTTCCATGAGAAAAATGACAGACGCCAGCCAATAAGGTAGTCATATGTACATGTAGAACATTCAGAAGTCTGCATTCTCTAGTGACGATTCACATGTTGTCTACTCGTCATTGTCTGGACGCGTCCAAGCACTGCCTACCAAGCACAAACCCCAGCCAACTCTACAAATGCCTATAGTGTTCGTCAGCCCCTCGTCCCCTATTAAGGTCAGAGATCTAGCTATGCGAGCATCCCCTTTGGTCACCATGCACACTCTGACAAACAACACTCTCCAACCACGGATCATCAGGAGGCTGAAGACCACCTACTCTTTTTTGCCATCATTTTAGTTTTGTACACGGCCCTACCTCCATCGAAGAAGCAGTACATTTTCAGGCTACTCAATGGCAAAGACTACAAGTGTGAGATTCTCATAACTTAGACCAATGCCAGACACGTCTGAAATTTTAGGCATTGACCCATGGCGGTCTGAGTTCCTGACTCACGTCCTATGCGTTGTTGGACTATAGCCTACTCGGTACATCAGTGTTGAAGAAAGTGTTGTCATGTTCCTTAGTTTTGTGGTGGAAGGGAATGGATGCAGCCACTGTGTAGAAGCTTACCAGCACTCCGGAGAGACACTTCACCATCACTTTCATCGTGTAAAGCACCATTTAATGGTCCTCGGACCATCTTTCATCACCTCACCAGATCATGGCCGCATGCCACAAAAACTTCTTTGCTTTACAAGCTTCATGCCATGGCTCCAGAACTGCCTTGGTGGAATTGACGGAACATATGTGAAATCTTGGGTTCCAAGAGCCATTCAAGGCCACTACTTCAACCACAAGAACTAGAAAACACATAACATCATAATTGTTTTTGCCTTTGATGAAACATTTCATGGGTCCATCCGACATGGGAAGGGAGTGTGCATGACACTTGGGTTCTCTCGGATGCATGGAACAAGGGCTTCACGTACCTCGAAAGCAAGTACCACCTTGACAATGTAGGCTATCCACTCTTCATGAAGATTCTTACTACATACCAAGGGTTTCATTACCATTTGGGAGAGGAGGGAGACGGCAACCCGATGGACGAGCCACAAAGTACAAGACAGCTTTTCAACCACATACACTCTCTCTACGCATGATGGTAGAGAGAGTTTTTGGTCGGCTGAAGCACAAGTTTGCCATTTTGGACAACATGGAAGGGTTTTCCCTTTTGGTACAAAGCCACTTAGTCATTGCATGTTGAATTGTGCATAACATCTTCATGGGGTCCACCTCTGAAAAACCACACATGCCTGACTTTAGGGTTGATGCCCAGGTTGCTCGCCTTGCATAGGAAGACAATAACACTCCTATGCCGTGCGTAGAACCACAGTATAGTGTTGTCTTCAGAGACATTATGACACGTGACATGTTTCCATAGTATACTGCTGAGCGTGTTTCCCGTTGGTACATTGTTGGAGGCTATTCTGCTTTATTTCAATGTGGTCAAACTATTTGCACTTTTCAGGTTTACTACATGCTCAGGTACAGCAAGGAAGGGATGTCCGTCATTGTGGAATGATACACATTGCACAGCAATTTACTTGTGAATAACTATGGCATGTACCTCCCTAATACGAAAAGTGAAAGTGAGCAAAGGGAGCACACGTAACTCGTTTTCACTCCATGTCAGGTATGAACTTGTTCACATCTCCAAACCTACGTCCTTTCGCATATCCCCAACTATAAGCATGTTTTCCATGTGCAGACTCAGCTTTGTGCACAGGACAATATGCCAAATCCTTCAACATGAAAAACATGCATGCAAAAAACAACCCAAACCAGAAACCAGGCCACAACCTAACCCTTCCACGATAACTATGGTGGGCATTAAACCTAGTCAACGTCCCCCAACCACACTACACTAATCTACCCACGTCTCTTAAATGTTTGGTGATGGACCAACAAAGGCGTCCACCGTTGCTGGGTTTCGCAATATGTACCGCCAAAACTTCCCCTTTATGGCAGGTGGGAGCGGTGCACTATTGTTGATGATGTTGTGCACATGACACATCCATAGGCCCGTATCACAACCTTGCAGTCCCCGCAGGATTTGAGTTAAGTTCATCGTAGCAGCAGCCACAAACTTGCAAGCTGAAACACCAGACAAGCACCGTCAAGGCAGTGCACTAATCCCCTCTTCAAACATTCCACACAACACGTGGATAGCACCCTAACCACCAACAACACCAGCACCATCACGGAAACTAGCAGCACCACCACCAACACCAACACCGTCACTGACAGTAGCACCACCACCACAAGCACCAGCACGTGCACGGACACCACCATGGACACGAGCACCATTAATCGCACCCACATCCACACCCACACGCACACCCGCACCCACACCTTGCCACCCCAATCCACGTTGAACTTCACCCACATCCTCCCCATCTGCCCCCGCCTCGACATCGGCCACCGCGTATCCTTCACGTATGTCTTCACCAATGCGGCTTTGCTAGTCTTTGCCACCATACAACACTATGGCACCACCGCCATAAGCATCCAGCCCTCCGCCGCTTCCACCGCTTCCCCCTCCGTAGCTCCCACTGTCGCTCGTAGCGGCCAGCCTTCCATCGCTCCCATTGTCATAGCCCACAATCTGTGCCCAGGTTGTACCCGCATACACCGCACTTGCAAGCTGGAAAAGGCTGTTCACGCTGTAGTAGGACTGCATGTTGAGTTTGCAAATGGGTGATGTGTCTTCTTCGAGGTGGTTTTAGTAGCCCCCATTGTCCTCCTCTGCGTCAACCTTCTTTTTTAAGTCACCAATATTCATTGTGTCCTCACTGATGAGGATGTAATCCTCGTCTTCATTTTCGGTGATGAAGATGGCGTTCAATGCAACATGAGTCATTGCAGTCATCGGCCGAGCCAGCAATGGACTACAAAGTAGCTGCGTAGTTGCCCACTACTATCTCCTTCGGCCAGAAGTCATGGCATTGCTCCAGCCAAGGGAATCAAGTGTCACACCACATGCACAGAGCTTCACGCCCGGTAATTTGAAGAGAATCGTATACAGCAGGCTCCGACACGGGTTTGCTATCCACCCAGCCCACACCACTTGTCTTCCCCAGCTGTGCCAACTACCAGTACCCTTTCTTCAACCAACGGAGTCTCAAAGCGCACTAAGTGTGTAGAACATAGGGAGCTCCAACCTCTAGATGCGCTTAGCGTTCAACTTTGAGTGAAAACTCTTGACAACTGTCGGCCACGCTGTTGATGGCTAGTGTGACCTGGTGTAGACAGAGAAGGGGAGCTTAGTAATAGCCTCCAGTAGCAATTGTGTGGCGCGGGTCTGTCCACGGAAGGAAGGTTGCCTGCTGGATGAGGACTTCGTTTGCTACAGGGCTTGGGATTTAGATGATGCCACCGCCTGTGCAACCGGTTTGCCTTCGGCGTCAGCCGCTCACAACTACTACGAGGAAAAACACTTGGCAAGGGTCTCAGGATCCCGTCAGAGTGATGACACGTTGGTCCGCGGCCGTTTTCCCAATACCATGGACGATGAATTTGTCAGAGAGAGGGGGGGACTGACACCATTTAACGTCGCAGCTAGAGATGCTTGGCTTGGCAAACAAACATTGGTCAGGCTAGGGATGAGGAAGGGAAGGTGCAGACGATTGGCACTTGTGGATTCCATTGTGAGAAGGGTTGTGAAAAAGCAAACTGAAGTGGCGGCCGGGTCGCTTTTGTACCCAGCAAACTACTGCAAGTGCCTCCAAATAGGCTCAGAAACAAGGCGGGTACTGGGAGGTTAATATTCTCACAGGCGACAGCCAATCATGGTGCACGTAGAGCATGGATTTATACTAATCTCAACGGTCAATTGTTTTCACATTAAACAAACAGTGATAGTCGTGGAAGAGGCAGGAAATAGGACGCCAGTCATCTCAGTCACCTTGGATGGTGATGTCCCTTCCCAAAACAAGCACCGGTAGAGGTCGAACCGGCCCCTGTCCAAAAAAAATGAAAGAATGACATTGTTCTCCAAAAACCCCCACCCAGCATTGCCCTTGTCCATTGCCCGCTTCAGCCATGCCCACCTCCATCCATCCGTGAGCGAGGTGGGTCAACGACCATGTTGAGTGGGGCAAAAACTCAGCCATGTTCACCCATTCTCACCTGCGGCCATGGACACCTATGCGAAGTGTTTTGGCGTGAAGAAGCAATGGTATTGAAAATTCCACCACCATTACTTAAGCGACTTTCCAGGCATGGAATTGGCTCGGTGAAGTAGCGCTCAGGGCCTTCCCTAGACGCCGATTGACTGCGAAGAACACAATCCAATGGCTATGTCAAGAAGTACAAAGGCATGTTTACTGCTCGCAAAATACTTTTCAATCCTGTCACAAGTACTTCCGACGTCCATGAAAACCCTACATCCTTCCTTCGCACAGACCTCAGTGCTTGCCGACCAAACTTCACATTGCACCAATATACTCCGATACCAAACAAATACAAAGTGTCACAAACTTGTAGCCAGCTGCGACCATAGAACGTTCCATATGCCCAAGTTAGAATCATTCTTGATTTTGGCATGCATAGGCATCCAAGAAAAATAAGTGGACTCCTCACCTGCATGCAATATCGAGCAACAAGCCTTTTTCATTTTTTTGGATGCCAAAACCCCTTTTTACAATTTAGGGTTCTGGGTTTTTTCCACGGGCGGATCCCGCAAAGAAGGTAAAACCATACATGTATCAATGGTATTATGTGAAAAAATAGGTAAATTTGTACAATTGCGATAGAGGAGAAATGTACTTTCAAAATTGTGGTGTATTTCATTCTTTTTTCACGCAACCCCACACCCCCTTGTTGTCTATTCAAACTGGATTCAAACACTTACTTGAATTAGATTCCGATTTTATACCATTATTGCTTCGTGAGCACATGGAAATCCCCATAGGATTGGGGCTGAGCAGGTTCCATTTCAATGCAAAGGGAGATTCAAACCCCTCACAAACCATCCACTTTCATAATTACATAATATATCCTTATAATGAGGGGTTGGTAGTACTTTAAGCCCAAAATCATGGTTTCAACATTTTGAGGCCACATCTTTCATGTTTCTTACTTTGGGAAAGCCATTTCATCATGGCATGTGGGGCCGTTTGTGCTGTGCATTGACAATTTAAGAAATTGTCAGCAAAAAACTGAAGAAACTAACTTCCACCCCTTCAGATTATTCTATTATAATCGTTAACCTAAGATAAACTCCCATTTACCAAAAACATACCCCTCCATTGGCCCCATTTCAAAGCTTATTAGTATTGTGACCCTATGATAGGAGATGAACTAACGATGATCAATTTAGATAATTACATGAAAGTAACAGTTTGTGACATGATTGAGCCAGGTAGACATAGCTTGAAAAAATTCCAAATGTAGCAAAGTGACCATGAACACATTTTTTGGAGTGTAAGCCTCCAACCTCCAAGAAAATCCCCATTCATCCCTATTCCAGAAATAAACCACATTTGTCCCTGTCTTCATCTAATCCTCGTGGCACTATCACAAGAATCTATTTTTTTAACAAATGAAACTAGCAGTAAAAAATAAAAAAGGCTTCTATGCAAAAATTTGGCATAAAAAGTACCCAAGTTCTCTTAAGAAACCTCAAGGTTTAGGATGTTTTGCAACCTACTAAGAGGCCTAACCTTTAAAAGGGAACATAATGGTTGAACTCAAGTCACACATGCATTAACAGTTTCTTCTTTGTGTGATGTGACCTCAGTGATGCTCATCAACTTGAAAACCACAATGCTTACGTACATCAAGACAAAATCTCGATTCCAAGTACCTCCACTCATGATTCCAACTTGTACCTCAATAACTTTTCATAACAAAAAGTGCTCATTGCACAAAACAGTGTCCAACTGCACATAACAAGTGTTGATTACACTGAAAACATATGTGATGGTGGCAATCCCTGTATGAGTTCTCGTTACCTAAAAATACAACAATCCATTGGACTTCCAGTAAGACCACAGATGCCAAAATATTTCTATCATCATGAAATTTGATTTGATAAACGAAACAAATGCACATGGCAATGGTGACAAAAATGAATACTGCACGTTAATACAAATTTTGATTGCACCATTGACGTAATTCTGATCGCACTCCCGACACAAGCACCGATTGTACTATAGGTGTGATAACCTATCGCACCAGTGGAACAAGTGTCAATGGCACAACTGACATGGTGGCTGATCGCAATCCGAATAAAAGTTCCAATATCACTAGAAACATAAACGTCATATTTTCAAAATTTCCAAGTGTTGATAGCATTGTAGAAGACAGAAGGGTGCACTCATTGTGTGAGTTTTGGTACCAATTTCATCTAAGTTCCAATTGCACCACATGGGAATACAAAATTGCGGATACTTCATGGTGCAAAGTGACACATGTTTTTTTTTCAAAGTGCATCAACTATATTATTTCTCATTAAACCAACAAACAAGTGCCTGTGTTTTATGGAAATCATTCCATCCCTTACCAAGTAAGAAGTATATTGTGTGGTAAATAATACCTAATTATCATTTTATCCCACTAAACAAAAGCATATGACATATTCTCGGGATGATCACATATGAAAATATGTCGGTTTTGTTGATTGAAACGAAGAGACATTTTGTTTCATTGTTGATGCTCATCTTGAAAAGCTTGAGAATGATTACACCATTACATGCCTTGTGAAAAACTTGTAGGCATGTCCAAAAACTTTCATACATGACTGATCTGATGACATTCGTTCCTGAATAGCATCACAAAAAGTGAATGATCCCGGATGCTACAAAGAGTGACAACCACATGAATTCAATGTTGTGCCTGTGCCAATATCACTATGGAGAAGTACTTTAAAAGGCATGTAGACAAGGTTTTGACAAGAAAATCTCTTTTTTTGTTGTTGCAAATCCCCATAAACTTGGAATGTGATTAACTTGGACTATGAATGGATTGCCCTCGGATCCACAACTAGGGCTTGCCAAAGAAAAGCAAAGTTGGTTGATTTTTTTAGGTACAACATGCACAACATGCATGACAGGTCGAATGTGACCCAAACACTAACTTCATCATCACAGACATGATGATGGAAAAGTGGGCACACCTTCTCTGTTGGGAAGCGACACAAGATGTCTTAGATGAAAAACATTGAGTCTTTTATAAAATTGTGAAACAAATATCGAAGATTCCTGTTACATTAGTGGTGGACAAAGTGTCTCACCTTTCATACCTACAGAGGTCTACATTCCACACCAACATACCTTAATCAATTTATTATTGATATGTGATATAAAATGAAACCATAATAGATTTTGCCAAGAAACGTGTTCCCACATGTTGTGATACCCGATAAAAACTATAACAAATGGTCATTATTTGCAAAAATGATGTTGTCCTATATATATCCAAACCTGTCATTCAGTAGGTGAATGTCATTTTCTACCCCTTTATTATGTTTTTTGCTAGTGTAGTAATACGCTCAAGCCAAGCGTGACCAATTGACAAATGAGCATGTGGTCAATCCATGTCTATTGGCAACACCGTGAAAATACAAATGAACTTAGTTTCAATGCCACCACCTCGATATTCGATAGAGAAAGCAAATGAAAATATTATACATGGATGGATACTGAAAAGATCATTGTATATCATTCAAGAGGGCACAAATGACTTTCATATTTCACAATCTTAATTTGCACATCAACCTGCACTCACAACCCTAAGAACTATGCAATAGTATGGTAGATGAGTCATCGATCCAAATATGGATAGAATGAGAGTTACAATTGTAAGATAGATCCTTGCATAAGTGCCTAATTTTGATCCCTATTTCTTCTCAACAGATTGGAACAAAACAAGTATAATTATTTTTACCCAACTGGTACAAACATGAGGACGATACATGAGATCATATCAACACCTACATTCAGAGGGTGATTCTTGAAACTCTCCCATGGGATGACCTTCGGATGGAACAATAAATGTGTAAAATAGGAGCAAGGGCTCTTCAATGTTTATTCATTACTTATGACATCATATTGTGATGGTTGATGATGAAAAAATGTTATCTTTACCGAATTACATGATCAATTGAATTTTTAATGCAAAAGGAAGCCGAACGTGACACCTTCATTCCATATTCACCCTACAAGTGAAAATCTCATGGAATTCCACAGACAAAAGTGGTTAAATGAAAAAAAAGAACTCATGTCAGAATCACCAAAATGAGAGATTTCTACCAATCCATGCAATTCTCCTTTCAATGGGCCATGGTGGAATCCCTTTCTAAATGTCGTATCTTTGTGGCAACATGACAATGTAATTTGTTTCCGCAAGCCAACTTGTGCATAGTTGGGATCACAACGCAGACCATACGTTACAGACAATGATCACAACCTCTAGAACAAACACAACACCGACATCTTGGTGGACCAAATGATTACAAAACGTTTCAAATTCAACGTAGGGGAAAATCAAGAATGAGGAGTGTATGATGCCCAACTGTTGATGCAAAAGGAATTGTGTAATGATTTGTGGCAGGGCTTCCCTCATTGGCATATTTGAGTATTTAGTAGATCTCAAAATGTGAGATGGTAGCAATATAATCCACTCATGGTTTACGTTGCACAATCAAGAAATTTTGTTGATTGATTCCACTCATGCCAAGAAATGTTGTGGCTTTGGTTGTGCCACATTGATCCACGTCTAAATTTCACAATAAAACAAGAGGGGTGCAGAATATTGTTTTTATCTTTTGAAAAATACCTCACTTGATCCAGATGGTCCATACGTGATCCGGATGGTCAGTATTAAAAAAGAAGTTCAATACTCACGTGAACCAAATGAGCCCACCTAGAAATGCTGAAACCAAAAAAAGTATTTTGAGTGTCAAAAGTTTTCATATACCGTTTTTTCTCCCACCATTCAATGGGTCATTCAGTACTACTACACTAGCTGCGAATATACCAAATTTACGTGATATGATTTAAACACAAGAAGAATAATTTTATGCAACTTGACATACAGTTTCTAAGTTCTTGAGGTGACTTGATGACCCTTTTCATTTGAGGCTACGTGTTCCCCTCATTAATTCATTACTTCATAAAAAGGATCGAGGAAATACCACCATCTATTGGGATATGATTTCCTTGACATTCATGGTCTTTAATGCGTGTTGATACATGCCACAAAAAATGTTTGGAAAAAGATGTTCTTTGGATCTGATCACGGAATGTGGCATGCAAGTGTTCAACCCAAAAGAATGTGCATTTGACACCCAAGCATTGTTCTTCCAAAAACGATAACCATGATAGGCGTCAATTATACCAAATTGTTGGATTTGGTATACTCTATCCCTCATCAGCATGAAGATACCAGCTCACTAATGTGCAAGAGGACCTGGGTATTGGATGTCCAAAGCATCATGCACACACTGAAGGTGTACATCATCTCCACGTAGCACCAAAACCACAATCCTTGACGGAGAAGTGCTCGTGATCATGGAGCCATGAGAATCTGGTTGGCACAGTAGGAGAAATGTTTAGTTAAGGCTGCTGATCAAAAATATGGCATGTGGTAACTCAGCCTATGGCCATGGCCCTTGGCAAGGTGGCACTTGGTGCCGGCCACTCAATGACAAGAAACAACTCAGCCTCAAGGGTTGAGTTGATGGAATTTGAGGTATAACTCAGAATAGTCTTAAAAATCATTATTATAATGCATGTTTAGAGTATTTGAAATGTGCTAAATCCAATGCAGCAAAAATTATGGCATTCGGCAAAGTACCGGGGAAGTTGTATGCTCTCAAAGTCGGGGAGGGACTTGGACATTTTCCAGTACTATGTTTTATTACCAACGGACTTTGCCAGATTCTGGAGATAAACTATGCCTCAATGGCTACATTAGTAAAATTTGTCACTGCCAAACTTCGCCAACATCTGACCTCAGGGTCTACAACAAAGCAGTACAATGTTTTATTCATGAAATAAGTCAAACCTATTATAGATATGGAACCTTGTCAAACCCAAGCTCTAGGTGTGATACTTATCAAGTTGAAGTACCTCAAAAGAGTACCAAAGGTGGTATACAAAGTTATTAGAGCTCCTGAACTTTGGGAAAATCGAATTGGTGCAAAGATTGGTGCTTGAGGGTGGTCCATCAAGCGGCTCTCACACTAGTATCATGTTTAAGGACAGAGTACAATGCTGCTCTTCGCTGTGCATAGCCTAGGCCACACATAACCTAAATATTTTTATGCATAGCAAAGCTATATCTTCTCCAAAGAATTTAACAAAAATTCATCCCTACCTCTTTCATTTTTTATGTGTTTGAATGCCACCAAATATCTGTCCACATAGCATGTAGCAACCAGAAAGTGCACGCTTCACCTCTAAGTCTTGCCCAATCATGCCATGCCTCTCACGGTAGGTTAGGCCATGTTGGAGAATAATTTTCAAATAGTTGTGACGAGGTACCGCCTCATCAGAGAACCTTAGGAAGAGATTATGTCCAAAATACATGCAAATACATTTTGTGGACCTGGACGGTTTTCTCGGGGACACACAGTTAATTTAAATCAAGGATCCTCTTTGCAAAAGAGGCAGGGTGTATCATCGCAAGAGCCACCTAAACATGGAACACACCAAACATGGAGATCTTAATTTTGGTACGCTTCCCAAATGGCAAGAAATCATTGAAAATATTTTTCATAAATGGCATACATAGTGGTACATATGTCCAGGGTTTCAGTGAAAGCTTGCCAATGCAGTCAAACTACCTTAGGTCATAACCAACTTGTTTTGGCTAGAATGGAGAGGTTGTTTGTTCGACAAAACATTTCAAACACAAATGACCAAAGATCACAAGAATTAGGTAACAATGGTTAATTATACGGGAACGTGAATTAAGATTGTTGGTACAAAGATATTGCATATACGTGACCTTGTGTGCAATATCTCTTGCATGGTTTCATGATGAAGTATGCATTAATGAAACCTTTCTAAGCAAAGACGGTCCAGGAAAGTTCAAATTAAAGGGGGAAGTATGCACTTATACGGACCATTTTTTGGGGAAAAAATGGTGTTCAAAATTTTTAAACATGTTCTAGGAAATCAAGGCTCACATTTTGAAGAATAAAGGCCCCAAAAAACAAATACTGACCAGAGTCTTGTTCGAATGTAGCACGGAAAAATTCTGTTGCCCTGAAAATGTCTGTAGTCTGTCTCCTCCACACATTGAGTGTCTCCTAGGTTGTCTTCCACGTGTTCTTTCCACGTGGAAATACTAGGTTCATCATGCATGTCTACAAAAATGCTACATGAAAACCTTGTTCGTTTTGGCACAGTGCATCTCAGCCAAAATGGCTGATGTGTCCATTCACACACCCTCCTTGGGCTTCATTCTCTGAGGACCTATGTTTTGGTTCTTAACGCACAAAATGGCTAGTACCAGTTACAGTTGTTCATGAAAGGAAAAATCTTGCATCAATATACTCTTGTACACTTTGTAATGAAAGTGTTTAATTTTAATGAGTTTTCTTCAATTTATATCTCTAGTTGTCATGTATCTATTGCACATGGAATTTCAGAACATCCCTCTCTCAATCGTCTATGGCAATCTACCATTCCCAAATACGTTTTTGATTGTTCACCTTTCAAGTAAGATCAATTTGGCCATTGGAAAACTAGATATTCCATGGAATTGTAGCAAATTATCTACTCCAATACCCACCCATTCCGAGATTTTACAATTGAATAGTTTTCTCCAGTGAAATGTAGATGAATTGATGTGCAAATACAGTTAGATATTCCATTGAAATAATTGTAGATGTCATCTGTCAAATCTCCAAGACTACTTTCCCACTTTCCTACTCCTGGTCTTTATCTCCTTTGTTTCCTACCTTCATGGCATTTTAACTTGGTAGAAAGGAAGAATACTCTGTACTGACATTCAATGAGTATGACCACTGTTCTTTGTATTCCTGTGTTTGGACAGTCGATCCTTCAATCTTGAGAGGTTTAAATCATGAAAGAAACCATTGTGTTGCACATTGAATGATCATAGTTACACGAGAGAAAAGGAAAAGGAAAACTCAAGGATAGACATGAGGCAAACTAGGAAAATAATTCTCTTCACTATTACTAACACAAACACACCGACAAACCTAGGCAGCTGTGTCTTCCTACTCACATGGATCATCATAGAAAATGAGGTCTTTGGCATATGGTAAGTTCCAACAGAGGAATGCATTGTTAAACACACAAGTGAATCCCAAATGAGCCCATGCATTTCATACCATGCGCTCAACATCATGGATGTAGTCCCATGCCAGTAAGAATCATGCATGTGCTTCCTCCTTCAAATCTTTCATGTCAATATGCATCCCCCACCCCCCTGATTCTATGTTCTTCACTCCAAATTGAAAGAAGAAAAAAACCTCCAGCCTATACTTGAATTTCCAGATTATTCCCACGTCAGCTAGTTGAGCCTTCAAGGTATAGCAAGCATGGATATCCAGTCTTTGCATGTACTTGATGTCATCCTTAAACCAGAGTTAGAAGGATACACTCGCATGTGGACTCCACATATCCACGACAACTAGCAGTTCAGCCTTATCCTTGCAAACACCCACGGCCACACACATTTTCTTGTAGCACGGCTGGATAACATTGCAACTCCATTCCTTTATTGTTTCGGTGATTTCCCAAAAGGATGTCATGCACATCAGGTTCAACCCAGCATCAATCAACACTTTTGCATGGAATCTATCTAGGAGACATTGAGTTCCATTAACCCAAAAACTCATGTGCAGCAGTAGGAGTTCTCATGTAATCACTCATTCTAACATACGTGGGGGTGTACGTTAGAATGAGTGATGGTGTGTGTAGAGTCGTGCATTAGTGTGTATTGGTCTGAATGGTGGTCAGTGGGTGGTGGATGTTAGGGGGTAAGGGGGAAAGGTGGGAGAGTGTATGTAGGTAGTGTACATGGAGTTATAAGTTATGTCCAGTGGTGGTGTGTGTAGAGTTGTGCACTAGTGTGTAAGGTTTGAATGGTTGTTGGTGGGCGGTATATATTGGGGGGTTGGGTAAGGGGGTATGGGAGAGTTTTTGTGAGGGTTCATGTTTGAATGAGTTGTGGTGTTTTGGTAGCCGTGCACTAGTGTGTATTGGTTTTTATCATAGTTAAAAATAGGGTTATGGAAAATTGATGATTTTGTTTTGACATGAAAACCATTGATCCAGCAAAAAAAAGTTAATTGTTGCAATAGCATTGATGACATTTAGTTACAATGTACATATTCTAGAACTACATCCCACGTTTCCTGGACGCCAACAAGAGGTCGACCGTATGATGACCTAGTTCTGTCCTCGTCCTGGCACGGTGGGCATATCGTATGTATCAAGTGGCATGATCTTTACAGAGCCACGTCAAATTGCTGATCGAGATCCATATGATCAAAAGTACCATTTCGTCAATTTCACTCATTCTACCCACCTTCCTCCCCCCCCCCCCCCCCCACCTCCTGCAGACCCATTGAATTGTAGGTGGGGAGTGTATGAGAAGGTGCATGATGGATTATACACATGCGGTCCAACTTTGCACAAGTGAATTTTATTTTAAGACACATCCACGAAAGATCTTGATTGCACTTGTGTACAGATCTATCATAATGTAGTGCAAGGATTGTGCACTTCCATATGCAATCATGATTCACACTTAAGTGGCCGGGAGGGGGGTGCTCCAGTTCCGGTTCTAGATTCCTTCCACCCCTCTAGCTGAAAATTACACGTGGGGAGTGCTTGCGGAAGTGCACGTCAAATACCAGTGAAAGTAGATGGAAATGTGTCTAGTGCGCAAATGGATGCGCACTGTTTGCACTGTCAATGAAAGGGAATTGACAGTTCTCATGAGGTCGACATCTGACCTTGGCCAGCGGCGATACCCGATGCTATTCATTTTTCACATGGATAGAAAGGATTTTGAGTCATCATTCAGAAGATTCCCTGTCTGTCTCGTCCTAATAGAGCATTCATTGGGGGAGCATTTTGTGCGGACGCTCTGGACTTCCTGCTCACGTTATGCCAGTGTTGTCTACGACTAACATCTTTCAGCGGCTATCTCATACCGTTCAATTGATTGATCTGACAGGTATTTGTTGTGATATCGTTCTGCATAATAGATTTTTCTTTATTTTGCAGCTAACTTTGTCACGAAATATGTTCAAATAAACTTTCATGTTCCAGAAATTCCGTAGCTCTCTCTCTCTCTCTCTCTCTCTCTCTCTCTCTCTCTCTTACAAATATCTGTTTTCCAGCTGTTAGATTTACGAATCCAACAGAGGCAAGATGTTGTTGTTATTTGATTGACATCATTCTATTGGCCATCTTGATGGGAAAAGAGAACGGGGATGACCTCATCGACCTTTTAGCCAGAGTATTGGCATGTGATGGCTCGTCTGATCGGCCACGCGCAATTTTCGTAAGCGCAGTTCGGTCACACGGTTTGCATAACGGAGGGCCGTACAATGAAGAGCGCTGCTCCGTGGATCCTGACGTGTGCACTAGTGTATAATTGCAAGTTCCTGTGCAGTAGTTGACATGCACTTTGTCGNCTGGAATCCATCGTTGAGCGCTATCGGACAGATCTTTGCACCTTTCATTGGAGGACTTTCCTATTCCAAACACCTCACCCTGCATTCTCGTCATTTTCATCGCCGGTCAGGAGAGCGATGCAGGCGGTCAGGTCCGGATTGACCTTTTCCCAACTGTGGACGAGCATCGAGATTTCAACTATGGACGTTCACACGTCATTGGTGGAAACGGGGATTGTTGGGAAGATTCTGTTCAGCCATTGGTCTGCCATGTGGGGCCCGCCAGGATCGCTGAGCATGGGGAGAAAGAAGTTCTTCCGGACGAATCGATGTGGAAGGCCGAGCCACTCAACATAGACGAACTTTAAGGCTTAAACACCGCGGACAGGACCGACTGCCCATCGCTGGAATCCATCTTTGAGGAGCCCCAACGACGCATTCCAGCGTTTACCAGCCGCACCCCAGGTCTAGGATTGAAAGGGGGGCAAACTTATACGAGGCGACGACCTGACCAGACGCCACGACATTCGGCGACGTCGAGGACAGGTAGGTCTGGGAAGCTCCTGTTCGAAGAAACTACTTCTGAAACGTTTCATCCGCCGGTCCATCTGGTCAGTAGATTACTCCGACCTGAAGTTAAGGCCCTACGGTGTAAGCCGCCCTAACGGCGACATTGCAAGCGGCATGGGAATTGGAAAAACAATGTTTTCTCATGTTTCTTTGCATTAAGTTCACGCAGGAGTTTTAGCGTTGGTAATGCAAGACAAAACAGCTCCTAACATCAAACCATTGTCACTATTGCAAACCTAGCGAGGCCAGTAACGTGGAAACAAATATTTCGATGTATTCTCGAGCGCTGACGGCCTGGATTATCGGGGCGTCAAAGAAACCTCTCCAGCCGTTCAGGTCGGCGTAAAACATCGACCACCGCAGCCAGGTTTGCGTCTCCGGTAGGACAGGAACCAGTTAGGTTCGAATTTTCGATGTGAATAGGAGCACAACACCTCGTATGAGGACAGAGAGGCAACCAGGATTATTTTGTCAATTTATCCTTGAAAGGGTCTTGAAGAAGGCCCAAACAGAAATGATTGCCTTCTCAACCTCTTGAAAGAATTCACTGGAGCCCACTCCGTGTCGGAGTAACCAAAAATACGTCATCCGAGTGATCACGACACTTGATGACTTTAAAAAAATGCAAGTAATGCCTTAAAACGTATATTGTCATGTAAGCATGTTAGAGGCTAGTGTATATAAATATGCGGATCTCATCTGATTTTATTTCGTGGAACACTGATGAAAACTTTATAGATGTTCTCATTTCGTCTCACAAAACAATTTAAAAAAGACAAATTACAAAGAAAAACTTTCAAGGATCCCCGTGAAAAAAATGTTTTAAGTGAAATATCTAGAAATATAGGAATCTTCCTTAGAAAAAGATCAAGAATGAGATGTCTTTCTTAAGAAATGTGTATGGAAATGTTGACATCTCTTTGCTATGGAAGGTTCTCACCATCTTCCAGAGTTAAGAAACCACTTGAACGAAATTTATTGGCATCACCTCATGTATGGTTGAAGGTTTCATACAATGTTTGAGGAGTGTATGAATTTGGGGTGATTGGTTCTAAGTGCAGTGGCTGGCAGTGAAGTGCATCTTGAATATGTCGGAACAAAGGTGCAAGTGGCTGACGTATTCACAAAATAATTGGATAAGAAACAGCATGACACACCCTCTGACATGATGGGTATGACCAAGTGAGAATGGACACTGTACCTCAGAATCCCAATAAGAGAGGGCAACAGAGGAATGAGCATACCACATAGCACATGCACAGCTCCTGACTCATGGGAAACCTCTTGCACTCTCACACATACACACACACGCGCGCGCGCACACACACACACACACACACACACACACACACACACACACACACACACACACACACACACAAAAGAACAGAAGGGTGATCGCAGAGGAGCAGAGCATAAATGCATCTAAGTGTCAAAAAGTGTGTTTCTGATGTGTGTGACCTTCTCTTGTGGTTCACTTCTTCATTTTGGCGAATCTGAGACTGTGCATGAGCTTTCTAGTCACCGCATGCTATGTGAGCAGAAATTGAGAGACAACCACTTTTATGAAGGCAAAGGTGTAACTTTTCATTAGTTTTTTTAACAGGGACACAATCTAACGAGTTATAGGGCTATTCATGAGCTTTTCAACGCACCAAACCATGCACAATTTGGCCAAGCGTAGCCCAAGTTATGCTTGTTGAAGCACAGGTTACACCCACCATAGAAACACCTAACACCTCCGTGGTGCCCACATGCCATGGCGCCTTCCTTCATGTGCAAAACGCATTTCCGGAGGCACAGATACCTTTGCACATGATTGAGGGGTTCCTTTCACTTTTTTGACTTGCCTCGGTCATTTTGGTCTTGAGTTTGATGATGGGGCTAGACAGAGTTTGAAATCTGTCCCCGGACCTACTGACAGAATTTTGACAAAGTCCCTGAGTTTTGAATTGTACTTCTAAGTCGCGGACTCTGAGCCAGAATGTTGGCTAGGTCCCCCAGTAACAACTTGTACTATTGACTCCGGTGGATCTAATCCACCGGACGTCTCGACGGTCATCCGGTGGGTAATCCACCGGATGTGCTTTTGATACTCATATCCGGTGGATTTTCCAAAGGATATCGTTTTGCGGTTAACTCCCGGAGCCACTGTTCAAATCCCAACTTTGAGAGCTCATATCTCCCTCGATACTTCTTAGAGTCTGGCAATATAAGTTGCAACAAAATAGCAACTCATAAATTTCAAGGAGCAAAAATTAAAATTTGGGTTTGAAGCATTCCTACATCAAAGTGTGAGGATTTTTCTCTATCCGATGTCTCGTCGGTGCCTTTCGGTACCGCACTCTGGCATGCCGAGGGGCAATTTTCAACATTCTCTACCTTACACCTTCCATGCCCACTTCTCCTCCTTGCTCTCACTCATTTTTCTCTGGACCCTCCAGCCCAGCCACGCTCATCGCGTGCTGGTCCGAGGGTTGGGCTTTGGTCAAGCAATCCGCAAGCATGTTGTACATGTTGTAGTGCTGTAGGACCACTTTTCCCTTCTCCACCATGTCACATGCGTAGTGATAATGCACATTAATCCTCTTGTCCTGCGTCATATTGTTGGTCAGCAAGATGGAGCTGGTATTTTCCTCTTGCACCATCGTATGCTCTTGTTGCCGCATGCCCAACTCCCCTAGCAACTCACCACATAGAACCTTTTCCCTCCCCCTCCTCACCCCTCCCACATTCATTTCCACATCTGAATCATAGCATTATACACTAGTTTATATGTAGCACCCATCTTCCTCCACACTCCCCCAATACACTCACCCCATACAACTGCCTCCTCTCCTTCAATCCCCACCCTCCCTCTTTCACTTTCACATCTCAATAACAGCATTATTTACTAGCATACATTCAATACCCATTTCTATATACACTCCCCCCATACACTCATCGCATACACCCCCCCCCCTCCTCCTCCCAGATTTACCCACAAATCTGAATTACAACATTATACGCTAGAGTATGTTTAGCACCCATCACCCCATACACTCCCTCCATACAATCACCACATACAAACCTTCACCACCAACATTTACTTACACATTTGAATCATAGCATAATACACCAGTGTACACGTAGTATCCATCTCGCCATACACTCCCCCCATACGCCAGTNCCCCCCCCCTCCTCCTCCCAGATTTACCCACAAATCTGAATTACAACATTATACGCTAGAGTATGTTTAGCACCCATCACCCCATACACTCCCTCCATACAATCACCACATACAAACCTTCACCACCAACATTTACTTACACATTTGAATCATAGCATAATACACCAGTGTACACGTAGTATCCATCTCGCCATACACTCCCCCCATACGCCAGTGTATGATACTGTGATTCACATATGCAAGTGAATGTGTGGGACGGGAGAGGAGGCCAATATGGTGAATTTTTGGGGGGAAGTGTATGGGGTGATGGATGCTAAAGGTACCCCAGGCTTCGGTTCCACAGGTAAAAGTCATCACCGCAGCGCAGGTGGTGGCAGGGAAGATGTCGCAAAAATGTGCAGTGGATACAAGTTCATCTGCAACTGCAGTAGCGGCGTATGAGGAGTAGAAGAAGAAGGACAAGCAAGTTTACAATTTGCTTTTCAACACCATCTACAACTCGCATCTTCAGTGAGTGACAAGGCTACTGTAAAGGAGGGGTGGGACACATTGTGCAAGAAGTATGAGAGCAAGGACCCTGCATTCCTCATGCTTTTGGAGGAGAAAATGATGGCGTTGAGGATGTAGGGTGGTGAAGAGATGGAGGCGTACCTCGACAGGGTAAAGGATCTGGCGAAGCAGCTGAAAGCAACGGGAAACCCTGTGGAAGAGATACGCTTCATCCTCTTCTTGCTTAGGGGAGCTCGCAACAAAGTACAACACAGTATGAGAGATGGAGTACCAGCCAACTCTTGACCTCGACTTTATTTGCACACACCTGGTCTAGGAGGAACTACGTCGCAATGCAGCAAAGCATAATGGCAACAACAATAGTGAAGTAGCTTTTGTGGCCATGGGCTCACGCAACCAATAGCAGCAGTAGCAGCAGTCTAAGCAGAAGAGAGGAAATAAGAAAGGCAAGTGCCATTACTGCCAAAAATAGGGGCATTACAAGAAAGAGTGCTGTGAGTTTACGAGGGACTAGAAGGAACAGCAAAAACAACATTCATCGCACTAACAACAAAAGTAGCAGACTCTATAGCAGAAGTAGCAGCAGTGTCAGCACCAGCAGTAGCAAAACCAGGCTGGTATGCGCCACATTGGCAGCATGAACGTGGCCAAGAAGGTACGCGACCGCCTCTTCATGGTGAAGTCTGACATGTTGCACATGAAGAAGGCAGATCTTGTGTGGTACAAGGACTCTGTATGCACCAAGAGCCTGATGCACCACAAGGAGTGGTTTACACAGTTGCTCTCCATTCCCCCTGACCTATTACTTCGGGTGATGATCGGGTGGTGTATGCTAAGGGGATTGGGATTTTGAAGATGTGGTTGGAGACCCCGTGTGGCATTGAAGTGGGAGTGTTTCATGGTGTGTTGTATGTACCTGATGCTACATTCAACCTCCTCTCATTCTCCTCTCTCACCAATACAGGACTGTGTGTCGTCTTTGACGATGACTATGACTACATCCTTGACAAGGACACAAGAGAGGATTTGGCTTGGCCAGTGAAGGAGGGAGACATGTACCGCCTGCTGGGGGCGACAAAGACCCCGCATGAGCACAGTCTTGTAATAGTGGTGAAGGTAATAGATGGCGAGATCTGGCATGAGCGTCATGCCCACATCAGCATCCCCGACTTGTGGCAGCTAAAAAATATGGTACGCGGTTTTCCTATCATCTCCAACTTTGAGCAGCAGTTGTGCAGTGGCTTTTTGGAGGGAAAGCAACATCGCGAGGTGTTCTCCGGAGTAGGGGAGTGTGCAAAGAAGGTGGTGGAGCTATTCTACACGGACTTGTGTGGCCCGATGTAGAATAAGAGCTTTTGAGGCTCTAGGTATTTCCTAACCTTCATTCATTATTTCAGCCGTTATTCAGCTGTGTACTTCCCTTCTTTTAAAGGCCAGTGTTTTGACAAGTTCAAGGAGTTTAAGGCAATGGTCGAGAACCAGACTGGCAAGAAAATCAAGGTGTTGCGTAATGACCGTGGTGGAGAGTACCTGAGCAAGGAGTTCCAAGACTACCTCGTAGCAGCTGGCATCAAGGAGAACTGCACCATACCATACTCACCGCAGCATAATGGTGTAGCAGAACGCGCAATCCATATCATTGTTGAGTCGGCGTGCTCCATGCTGCACATAGCTGGACTCGCCTACGACTTCTTGGCCGAAGCAGTGAGCACTGCGGTGTACATCAAGAACTATAGTCCAACCAAGGTACTAGAGAAGATGACACCCTACGAGGCATGTTTTGGTAAGAAGCCGAGCGTAGATCACCTCTGTGCCTTTGGCAGCTTGGTGCACATGCACGTGCCGACGGAGAATCGGCAAAAGCGGGATGTGAAGAGCGTGCATATGTTGATGATTATCTACGACTTGGCAAGCAAAGCCTATCGCCTCTATGGGAAGGATACTGGTCACGTCATCATTTCCAAGGGCGTCGTCTTCAACGAGAGCAACGCCTTTGGCACCAACATTGTTCTTTAAGAGGCGAAAAAACCAACTGAGCAAGCAACGGATAAAATAGTGGGAGCAAAAATCCCTCGTGTTCTAGTCTCTCCTGATCTTTCCTCTACTGTGAAAGTGGGAGAACCGTTCTACTCTCCCATGTCTGATGCAACAAATACGGCAGCCTCATCAGCAAAAGCAAAGGAAGGAGATCCAGCACCACCACCAGCAGTAGTTGTTCCAGCAGCACCACGCCAGCCACCTGCAAACATCCCAACACCGGGTCACAAGTACCCTCTCAGGTGCATTACAAGCCTGTTGAGCGTGGCCATTTGTGGATGTTGCAGAAACCAGAACAGATGAATGTTGCAGTTGCACCAGATTCACATGAGCCAACATCCTACAAGGAGGCTATGGCTGCACAAGATGTACCAAATTGGACGCAAGCGGTGTAGCAGGAGATACAGTCACAGCTCAACAATGGCACGTGGGAGCTAACTAAGTGTCTACTTAGGCGTAAGTTGATCAAGTGCGAGTGTTCAAGAACAAGTGGGGAGCGGATGGCAACTTTGAAAAGTACAAGGCGAGGCTGGTCGTCAAGGGCCACTTTCAGGAGGAGGACATCAACTATACTGAAGCCTTTGTCCCCGTTACAAAGTTTTCTGTGTGCGTACTCACCTCCCTTATGTTGTAGCTGAGGATTTTAAAATCCACCACATGGATGTCAAGACGGCATTCTTGAATGGTAACTTGGAGGAGGAGATCTACAGGGAGTAGACAGATCGATTCGTCATGGATGGCCAAGAGCACCTGGTTTGTAAGCTGCATAAGTCGGTGTACAACCTCAAGCAAACGTAGCATGCTTAGAACTAGAAGTTGGATGTGGCGCTGTAATGCATAGGGTTTGAGTGCAGCGAGTGTGAATACAACGTCTATCGCTGGAAGCATGAACACGAGGTCCTCATCATCATTGTCGATGTGGATGACATACTTCTCCTTTCCAACATGTCTGTACTACAAGAGTTCAAGGAGGTCATGAAGGGGTGTTTCCAAATGTCTGGTCTTGGGGAGGCATCATACTTCCTCGGCATCCAAATCATGAGTGAGAAAATCTCTCACACCCTCTTGCTATAGCAGAGTCACTACATTAAGGATATCCTGTAGTGGTTCAGCATGGTAGAGGCAATACCCATCGGCATGCCACTTGAGACGTGGTAGTACCTCATGAGCTTCAGTAGAGAAGCAGATGTAACTGAGTGGTACAAGTACCAGAACGTCGTCGGCAGTCTCATGTACCTGATGGTGGCAACCAGGCCGGACCTCGCACAGGCTGTGAGCACTATGGGCCAGCACATGGCGAACCCCGGACCTGAGCACCAGAAGGCAGTAAAGCGGATCTTTTGCTACCTTGCTAAAACCATCAATATTGGCATCACCTGCAATGGCACCAGCAACAATATCGTCTATTACACAGACACAAATTGGGCTTCAAATCCAAAGGAATGCAAGTCCATCTCTGGACATGTGTTTCTCACAAATGGGGTTTCCATCAGCTGGTGCAGTAAGTGGTAGGTGGTTGTGGTCACCTCAAGAATAGAAGCTAGGTACGTGCCTCTGAGCTTTAGAGCCAAGGAAACAGTTTGGCTCCAACGTCTTACGACAGAGATGAGTGGGAGTGCAATAGTTCCTAATCCTATACGCGTAAAAAACTAGAGCACAATCGCACTCGCAAAGATCCCTAAGCACCATGCTTGGACCAAGCACATTGACATTTCCTATCCCTTCATCAGGCATATGGTGTAGGAGGGTGCTATCAAGCAAGAGTTGACTCCAAAAAAAAATCAGGTCGTTGATTTCTGCACCAATTCAGTTACCCGTGAGAAGCATTAGTTCTGCATAAAGGCCTATGGACTCGGCCCACTTTGACTGCAGCAAAGTGGGAGATTGATGACAATTGGGCCATCTGGCTCAATTTCAGGTCCACAAGAGCAAGATGTAGGAAACTACCAGATGCATGCTCCGATCGTCAATCCAACTGTACTCTTGGAAAAATCAGATGGCAAAATTTCTATGGTCCAAGTTTCAGGTCGATCCAACAGTCGGATTGGGAGATAAGCATTTCAAAGTTTCCGGGGTCATCGACTGACGGTGTCTAGGTCACCATGGGTGACGGCTGCATGACTTAGCCTGAGAAAAGAAAAAGGCAAGAGGTCCAGGGTCAAGACCTGATGGGAAAAATACCCAAAAATATCCTTGATCTTAGGATTGCCTTGTCAGAGTGTGCTGACTAGGAAAAAGGTACCTCTCTATACTTTTAGGTGAGGTTAGATCCTAGTGTGCGAGCCATGGACACATGGCGATTCTCCATGGTATTTTGGGTGATGTGACCACTAGGAGTGTGCCATGAGAGTATTCTCTAGCTCTCTAGATTGTGTGTGATTGGCCAACCTGATTGCTAGGCTGATTTCCTCCCTTGTGTGAGATTGTGAACCCCAGTGTGTGAGCCTAAGCCTATGTGGTTAAGTGGAGTGGCTTGTGAGAGGGCTGACTTACCCAAGCTCTAGCTCTGTATGTACTCCATCATTTTCAGTGATTCAACAACCATTCTTCAGCACAACTGATGCCCTTTTAGTCCCACATGCTCCCTGCTCCAAGGCTACCCCTCTCCTCCAGATCCAACACGCACACACAAAGGCACCTTCCCATAAACCACATAACTTCATCAGCACTCCCTGTATACTCACCATATACAACCCCCTCCCTCCGCCCCCCTCCTCGCCCTCCCCTCGTTCCATATTCACTTGCACATCTGAATGAGAGCATAATACATTGGTGTACATTTATAACCCATCGCCCCATACACTCCCTCCATACGTTCACCACATACAATCCCCCTTTCACTCTCCCCCCCCTTCCACAATCACTTGTACATCTGAGTCACATCATTATATCCATCTCCACATGCATTCCCCCCATCCCCACATACATTCCCCCCATACAGTCACCACGCACACCCCCCTCCCCCCACACTCACGTGCACATCTGAATCACATCATGATATACTGGTGTATACTTAGCACCCATCACCCCATAAACACCCCCCATACACTCACTATATAGACCCCTCCCCCCGCCCCCCCACATTCACTTGCATATGTGAATCACAGCATTATTCACTAGTCTGCACTTAGTACCCATCTCCACATACACTTTTCCCACACACCCACCACATACAAAACCCCCCTTTCCCCCTACATTTACTTACAGGCCTGAATCACAAAATCTTGTGTGTTTAACACCCATCTCCGCATACACTACATCCATTTACTCACCACCTACAACCCCCTCCCTCATCCCACATTCACTTCCACACCTGAATCACCATACACTAGAGTACATTTAGTACCCATCACCCCATACACTCCCCTCATACACTCACCATATAGAACCCCCTTCCCCCCCATATTCACTTGCGCATGTGAGTAACAGCATCATACACTAGTGGAAACTCAATTCACATCTCCCCATTCACTCCTCTCATACACTAGCGTAGAATGTTATGATTCACACGTGCAAATGAATGTGGGGGAAGGGGGGAGTTCCATATGGTGAGTGCATGAGGGGAATGTATGGGGTGATGGGTACTAACTGTACACTAGTGTATAATACCCAAGTGATTCTTCAATTTGAATTTAATGTTTCACAGAATAGTTGAAATTTTATCATTTTTTTGTTCAACCAGTTTAGAGGAACACATAAATAATTTGTCTGTTGATTCTAAAAGTTTAAAGTATGTGGGTAGAAATCTCCTTTAAGGTACAAACGGGTTAAAAAACAAAGCATTGGGAGCCTTCACCAATTATATTTTAGAAACGTGTTGTGTTTCTGTATGTGTTCATACGTGCATGCGTGTGTAACGGGTCAAGTCTCCAGCTCCTGCTTTGAAGTCGTCGTCGGAGTTCGCATAATGGCGTTCTCAGTCCGTGTCAGGGGTTTACCCCCTTCGCAAGACTGAGGGGCAATCGTCATCAACGACCCAGAGCAGGGAGACTCGAATATT
The DNA here is from genome assembly GCA_023375785.1 of Penium margaritaceum. NCBI lineage: Eukaryota > Viridiplantae > Streptophyta > Zygnematophyceae > Desmidiales > Peniaceae > Penium > Penium margaritaceum. The sequence continues at coordinate 28,056 of SZWC01018603.1, forward strand.
TCGAGTCTCCGGAGGCCCATTTCCGTTTTTAACCAAACCCCTGGTTTTGGGACCCAAACCGGGGGTTTTTACCTCGAACTCGTGTGTTCGCACGAGTTATTTCATTTGTTTTATGTTGAAGTTCGTCGCAAACGAACTTCGACTTACGTTTTTGTCGTTCTGGCGCGAAATCGTCACGTGCGAGGCACGCTGGCGATTTCGCGCCAGCTTTCTCGACCTCACCCTCGCTCCCCCTATCCCTCGTCCTCGCTTGCTTGTTTTTGCAAGGAGGGCGAGGGGGGCGAGGGCACGAGGCCACGAGGCCTCACCCTCGAGGCCCTCGTGGCCTCTCAGCCGCCGATCGGG
>SZWC01018604.1:0-20613 GCA_023375785.1 Penium margaritaceum
AAAGCGCAGCACCCAAAACCAGCCGCTCAGTCGGCGGCACGCACCACGTCACCCGCCGAGGCACCCTCAAACATGAAGGACCCATCAAAACGCCATTCCGAAGGCGAAGATGTCCTTACGTGTAGCGTTGGTGCCCCTCGCACCTTTGGGGTCTGTTTCGATGAGTTAATCATCATGGTTGCTGATGGGGATCGATGTGGTTCAAAACCTGTTTGCAAACCTGCAGTCAAAATTTTGACTCAGTCCCCAAGTAACAAACTGTACTAGTGAGTTTCGGACTCCGAAACAGGATTTTGGCCAAGTCCCTCTGTAAAAAAACTGCACTACTGGAACCCGGCGGATCATGTACCGGACGCCTCGGCAGTCCTTCCTGAGCAAAATCCCCTGATGGCATTTTGTTTCTCGTTCTGGTCAATTATTCATCGGCAATCGAACTGCGGCCAGCTCCCAGAGCCACCACGGACACCCCAACTTTGGAAGCACATATCTCCCTCCTTACTAGTCCAATTCTGGTGAAACAACTTCCACCGGATTAAGCGACTTGTCCACTTTCAGGGGCAAACCTCCATTTTAGAATCTGAGCAATCTTCAATTCTCCAGATCCATCGACGTGGAATTTCCTCTCTCTGGTGGCTTGTTGGCGCCTCCCAGCGCTGCACTTGGGCATGGAGAAAGGCAAATCTTCAACATTCTCCCCCTTGCACCTGCCATGCCCGATGCTCCTACTTGCTCTCACTCATCTTCCGCTGTACCCACCAGCCCATCATAGCAGGTCATCCCATTCCCGGCCACGCTCAATGCATGCCGGTCCAAGGGTTGCGCTTTGATCAAGCAATCCGCAAGCATGTTGTGCATGCTGCAGTGCTGCAGCACCACCTGTCCCGTTTCAACCATTTCCATGCATAGTGATAACGCACCTCAATATAGTTCGTCCTCTTGTGCTGCGCCGGGTTATTGGTCACTGAGATTGAGCCGGTTTTGTCCTCATCTACCACCATAGGCTCCTACTGCGGCACGTCGAGATCCCCCAGCAACCTGCGGAGCCACATCGCCTCCTTGACCGCCTCGACCAGTGCGATGTACTCTGCTTCCACTGTGGAGGTGGCAACGCAATCCTGCTTTCTACTGCACCATGAGACCGCTGTACCAGCAAGGAAGAATACGTAGTCGGATGTGGACTTCCGCTTGTCCACATCACCAGCGTAGTCTGCATCTATGTACCAGACTAGACGCAAGGGGTCCACCCGCCCCTTGTCGTCAAATACTAGGCGCGCATGTCGCGTCGCATGCAAGTAGCGCAGGATGCGCTTGACCGCTTGCCAATGTAGTGGCCCTAGATCGGCCACATAACTGCTCACTTGGCCCACCACATAGGCCAGGTCCGGTCAAATCACCACCATGGCGTATATGAGGCTGCACACCTTGCCCTCCGGTGCCTCCACCCCCTCTAGCACCTCCATGTAGATTTCTTTGTCTATGATGCCATTCAGGAAGCCCATCTTTACATCCATTTGGTGGAGCTCCATGTCCTTTGCTGCCGCCACCGCAAGGATCGCCCGGATGCTTGTCAACTTGGCGACGGGAGTGAACGTCTCATCATAGTGCTCGCCCTTACGTTGTGCGTATCTTTTTGCCACCAGCCGTGCCTTGTATTTGTCAACCACACCTTCCTTCGTGAACTTGGTCTTAAAGACCCACTTGGAGCCGATGACTTTGGCATCTTTTGGCCTGTCAAGCAGCTTCCACATGTCGTTGTCCGTGATGGACGCCAGCTCTGATTTGATGGCTGCATCACATTGATCCCCGTCGGGCCATGAAAGCGCCTCTTGCCTGGTAGTCGGCTCGTTTGATGCAGCCTGCATGCAAGCCAATTCATTGACCGGTGCTTGCGTCGAAGGCTTCCACGCTTTTCGGTGCCTCCCGCTGCGGCTCGGTTGTTTTGGTGGCGCATCGTCACTCTACTGCAATCCCTTGGACTCAGCAAACTCTAGCAAATCATCCACTGGACGGCTCCCCAAGGATGTATCTTTCTCCAACGAAACATCGCCTGAATGATCGGCACGTCCAATGGATTTTTCACCGACGTCCGATGCACACTCTGCTAGGAGTGCGCATCTTGGCACCCTCGGTGCTTCATCCGCCGGATCCTTCCGGTGGATCTCCTCATCAGCTTGATGGTCATCGGAGTCCTTTTTGTCGGCTGCCACCGCTGGTGCACCTTCACGCTAATACGCCGCATCCTCAACTTTGGTGTCCACCGGCTCCTTCTTGTAGTCAAGGAGCTAGAACCACTCCCCCATCTTNAATCCCTTGGACTCAGCAAACTCTGGCAAATCATCCACTGGACGGCTCCCCAAGGATGTCCTTTTCTCTGACAAAACATCGCCTGAACGACCGGCACGTCCAATGGATTTTTCACCGACGTCCGATGCACACTCTGCTAGGAGTGCGCATCTTGGCACCCTCGGTGCTTCATCCGCCGGATCCTTCCGGTGGATCTCCTCATCAGCTTGATGGTCATCGGAGTCCTTTGTGTCGGCTGCCACCGCTGGTGCACCTTCGCGCTCTGATGCCGCATCCTCAACTTTGGTGTCCACCGGCTCCTTCTTGTAGTCAAGGAGCTAGAACCACTCCCCCATCTTTGGAGAGTCCACCACGCCCACGTAGTTGCTACTGATGTAGCTCTGCTGCTCATCCAACTCGACGTCTTGGCTGTGGACTACCTCCTCCTTTTGCATGTCATAGAGCTTGTATGCTTTATGCGCGCTCTCATAGCCAAGGAAGAGATACGACTTTGACCGCGGCTCTAGGTTGCAATCGCGCCTCATCGCAGCCTACACCATCGCATGCACATTGCATCCGAACACTTTCAGGTGTTCCACACTCGGCTTGCGCCCGCTCCAAACCTCTTGTGGCATTTTCCAGTCGCTCTTCCCCTTCAACACCACTGGAGGAGTGAGGTTGATGGTGCCTCTTGCCATACGCACAGCTTCCACCCAGATGCTTTGCAGTAATTCCGTATCAACCAACATGGTCCATACCATGTTCAGCAACGTCTGGTTTGCCCGCTCCGAAACGCCATTTGACTGAGGAAAATACGGTGTAGTTTATTCCTATTTTATGCCCCGCTGCTTCATCCACCCCCTAAAGCCCACGTACTCTCCCCCATTTTTGCTGCGTAGTGCTCTGACCTTCCGGTCAGTCTGTCTCTCAATCGCGGCGACATACTCCTTCATCCGGTCCAGGACCTCGCATTTCCGCTTCAACGTCAATTTTTCTGCTGTAGTCATCTATGAAGGTGACAAAACAATGTGTGCCGCTCTTTGACCCCATCTTGAATGGTCCACACACGTTGTGCACGACCTCCAGTAGGTCCGAGGCGCGATTCACGTTCTCATTGAACGGTTTGCACCGCGCCTTGCCCAAAACACAAGGCTCACACTTTTTGTGCTTTGCTGTATCTGTCGCCTCTTCTGCACCGTCGATGACAAGGCCGCGTACCAGCTCGCGTTTTTCCATCTCCTTCACGACTACAGGTGAGGAATTCCCAAGTCAACGATGTCAGAGCTCCAGATCAGCTCCCCCTCCTTTGGCCAGGTTGACGATGCGTTCCTACAAGTCTGCTGAGGCTATTATCGCGGGGATCACCTTGGTCTCCACAATATAGAGGTCTCCTTCGCGCTTAGCTTCCAGCACGGGCTTGCCGCCACCATCCTTCCGCATGACTGCCCCCTTTCTCTTGAAGAGAACCTCGTACCCCTTTTCAGCCATGCGACTGACACTTAGAATGTTAGCCAAGCCGGGTATGTGCTGCACATCCTTGATGACGCGCTACACCCGCTTTTCACCAACTACCACCTCCATGTCCACGTCTCCTTGGCCAGCCGTAGGCTTGACCTTGTTGTTCAAGACCACCATGGATTTGCTGAACTTGGTTCAGTTGATGAACCCGACCTTCACGACCTGGGTATGCTCCTCCGCTCTGGAGTCAAGGCATCGCCGGTTGGCCTTCTTGAGGTAGTGGTTTTGAGTGCCATTGAGGAGCGCCTTCTTGCCTTTAGCATCCTTGCCGTCGGCCTTTGCCTCCCCGGTGCACTCACGGACCTAGTGGTCCTCCTCGCCACAATTACGGCACGCACCCTTCTTGGCGCCCTTCTTGCCACCACCATGTCCGCCACCTCCTTTGCCCTCGCTTCTGCCACCATGCGTTTTGGTGACAATGGCCAAAGAGGACGATAGGGACTCCCCGCAGCTCCGTCCCTGTGTCTCGTTGCGGACGTACTCTGCAAATGCGTCATAGGTGAGCTTGTCCTCTGCCCATCCTCCAAAGATTGTGATGAGAGGGCTCCAACTGTCAGTAAGGGCCATGACGAGCGNATGAGCGCCTCCGTGTTCTTCTTTGCAAAGACCTCTTTCTGCACTTCAGTCACTATCACTTTGTCGAGGACTTCCGTTCCCTTCATAACCTCCTGCAGACCCTTATGCGCGAGGTGCAGCTCAAAGTGCCACCTCCATCGCCTGTAGCCAGGGAAACCTGCATACTTTTGGATGGACTGCGTCTCCTTCTGCGCCATTTGCCCAGTCAACTCCAGGACCTCAGAGAGTGACGGCGATGTTGTCCCCGACGACGATCCCCTCCGCCACAAAAGCCGTGAGCGATTTGTAGACCGGTCAGGGCCGTGGGCCCATAACCCTTTGTCAGAAACTGGGATACGGTTCCAACGAGGCCTGACTGGTCTTCTGTGCTCACGGCTTGTTTTGTGCGGTTGGTTCTAAACGTTAGCTTTCTGGTCGCCTCACGCTATGTTTCTGGGAGTGGAAGACGGTTGTGAGATAGTCACTTTTGCGAAGGGAATAACGCAATTTTGCATTAGATTTCTAACATGAACAGATATGAACATTTGTACGTGAGCTCTCCAACGCACCAAAATTTGTGTGATTTGTATCACCGTAGCTCTTGCTACATCAGCCAAAGCGCAGCACCCCAAACCAGCTGCTCAGTTGGCGGCGCGCACCACGTCGCCCGCCGAGGCGCCCTCACACATCAAAGACCCATCAAAACTCCATTCCGGAGGCGCAGATGCCCCTATGTGTAGCTGCGGTGCCCCTCACGCCTTTGGGGTCTGTTTCAATGAGTTAATCATCGTGGTTGCTGATGGGGATTGATGTGGTTCGAAACCTGTTTGCGAACCTGCAGTCAGAATTTTTACTCAGTCCGCAAGTAACAAACTAAACTACTGCGTTCGGGACTCCGAACCAGGATTTTGGCTAAGTCCCTCAATAACAAAACTTCACTACTGAAATCCGGCGTATCATCCACCGGACGCCTTGGCAATCATTCATCGGCAGTCGAACCGCGGCCAGCTCCCACAGCCACCACGCACACCCCAACTTTGGAAGCCTATATCTCCCTCGTTACTGGTCCGATTCCGGTGAAACAACTTCCACCGGATTCAGCGACTCGTCAAATTTTAGGGGCAATCCTCCATTTTAGGATTCAAGCAATCCTTGAGTCACCATATCCATCGACAAAGAATTTCTTTTCTCTGGCGACTTGTTGGCGCTTCCCAGCGATGTACTTGGGCATGCAGAGGGGCAAATCTTCGACACATGCATCTTGCAAAGGAAATGGTGAAGAAGAGCAGACACACCAATAGATTGAAAACAGTTTGCGATGTCTAGAATCCTTTAGGAAGAAAAAAATGCAGGTATTGAAAGCTACGCAACCAGTGGCGCCAGACCATTGACCCCAAAAACCACTCTGGTGGCAGATGTGACACGTTGAATCCCTTACTGCAACTACTGCCGATTCGAGTGGCAGACACCCTAGGAGGCATGGGCCAAGAAACATCAACCAATGATGAAATCTACCAAAAATTTTGGCACTTGAGATCCTCAACAATAATCTGTTCTAACAACATAGCTTGGTGAGAGGGAGGTTTGCAATGTCCATGTGCAAGAAGCAGCATGTACTGAGAGGAAATTTCAACTCCTAGGCAAACGCCACAACCTTCTGCCCCTATCTAAGTAGTTTGATCCAATAAAACCAATAGGGCTGACGGCTCTGATGTTTCTGACAAGTTTCCAACTGCACGTCACCATTGTTGGGGTCAACACCGACAAGAAAATAATCAACTTTACAGCCTCTCTCCAGAGTGAAACAACTTTCAATTGGTAGTCCAATCCAACAGCACAAAGATACTATTGTAGGCAAACAAAGTTCTCACAACCATGGTCTTAAAGATGTACTTCATATCAAGCTAGTGAATCCGACATGGATTTTCTCTATAATTCTACCATAGACGTCAGAAGACTTCGCGCATACACTCCACATGCATGTTTAGAAGTTAAATGAGAAAGCAGCTGCACGTTGCAAGTTGTAGCATCTGCCAGATCTCCAGAGTCCTGAACTACCCCAGTAAACTATGAATTTGATTATTGAGTTGTTCCATAATTAATCCGACAGCATTTTTGACATCTTGTAATTGATTAGGTGGTACTTTTGAAATCGACCAAATAAGGGGGATAGATTGTTAAATTTTACGAATTGGAGTATTACTTTGTTTCTTTCGACAAAAAATCAGGTTCCACCTCTCTTCTCAGCGACCGGACGGCTGCGACGCGAGTGAGCACTAGACTGTTCTCACGTTGAACGGTCAAGTGCGCGTCGCTCTCGCTTTTGCCGTTCACCAAACGTCGAACGCAAGGCGACGGACGTCGGTGGCCACAGCTGATGCATGAACACCAAGGCCAGCAAAATGAAACTCCATTCCAACTCTAAGCTACTAAGTTAAATGGTGATGTACCTTGGTTCTCGTAAAATGAATATCATGTGGTGGACCCTTGAATTCATAGATATCGTTTTGGATTTTTTAGGTGGTACCTATTAATTCGATGAAAGTTCGTTTTCGACAAAATTCAACGAACATCAAACATCAAAATCAAGGTTTTTTAAGGTACGTAAACTAGTTTGACAAAATCACCACCAGCAATATCATCACTGGAAAAGAACTTTGTCGCCACTGTTACATTAGCCTCAAAGTCATCATCTAGAGGGTGATCATAATCTACAATACTCAGGAGCTTCTACCAATGATCTTAAAAAAAGAAAAAGATCGACAGCACAAAGCAAAATGCTTGGATCCAGGAATCCAATTGCTGGTGTATCCAAAACCAAATCTCCTATGGTGGTGGTGGCAGGTATTCATTGACATAGACCTCGATACTGATGGATTTAAATGCATTCCAACTGAGATGTGTGCCTCTGCTAGATTTTTTGAAAGCCTCCATAATGTTCTTAAGGTTGTTGCCATTGAAAGAAGCACAGAGAAGGAAATGGGAAAGCAGACAAAGACTTTAGAGGAGTTTTTTACAAGGAAAAATGAAACAACAGAGGACAAAGCTCCCATCTGCTCGGAAATTAATGCACCAAAATATCACCCATCTGAATGAGCCATGATGTCGGCAATGAGGGTTTGTGAGATTGCAGTTTTTGAATAGGAATATGATGATAATGAACAAGTGATACTACTAACATTGCAACCAAGGGGTTGCAACAGCTGAAAAACAGTGCTGGTATTGCTTGATTGAACAACTTCCTTTAAATGTTTTTGTAGTGGATTTATTCTAAAGCTGGCTCTGAAGACCAAACGAAGTGTTTTTTAATGACAAGCTGTTCATGGAAGACTCCTGATCTGCTGAATTTGCAAACCAATTTTCCTGTAAATTGAAGAACTTTGCAGTTTGGTGATCTGCAGGACCTATTCGATGAACAACCACATAGTCAAAATCGGGCAAGATTTCCTATACTGTCATAATCCACAGATAGACTTAACCAAGTATTCATTGATGGTGTAACATGAAACTTATCACTAATCAAGCAGCCCACGACACAATGATGGTTGCAGAGTGCCGGTCAATGAGCAGTAGAGGAGGCATTAGGAGAAGATTCAAGAGAAGAAAAAAAGAGACCGTAGTAGATATTCCTTCACATGGCCAGGCTACTCCATCAATAAGGAGCAAAAACATACGCCTTATCCAATTTGAACCAGGAGAGAAAACAAATTCTGAAAAACTCCACGATTCAGCCACCTCAGTCACATCAACCTCATCAACTTTGGTGAACGTCACTTTTTTCCTCAAGTAGTTTTTGAAATTCTTTCATGAATAAACTTCTTGCAAGCTCCCTCCTCAAAGAACTGTCAAACATCAGATTTAAGTGAAGCCAGTGAGCCAACTGACTGTCAAGGGGATTAAAAAAATGAGTGATCACAAACACTGACGGAGCCCAAGAAAGGACTTGACAAGATGCTCAAGTAGCAATTTGCCTGACTACTCACTTCACCCTACAGTGCACCTTTTTTTTAAGAGAAAGTGGACAGTATGTGGATGTTATTGGAATACTTGGCACTCAATTACATTACCATCAAGAACCATTAACCTCTTCCTTGTGTCGATGAAGTTTTGTTTCCAACCAGATGGACTTTAAAATAGCCTATATTTTCAGAATATTTTATCCACAAAATGAATGAAACCAGATCAGGAGAACATACAGGCACTTCAATCTCATGGTCATGCCATTTAGACTGATACCTTCCCTGGCAATACGTCAACCTCATGAGTTTTACGCCATTCAGTAGAGGTAATTCTGGCCACTTTCCTCTCGGCTTGCGATGACCCTCCTCACCAGAAGTCCAGCACTTTCCTCTCGGTCCTTGATCTCCACCCGTGCCCAATTGCCCTGCTTGGATTGCATCCACCTCCATGGGCACAACCTGACCTGGCTCTTGCACCTATGGTTGTGTTGCATAGCTGTTCCAACACGCATTACAGCTTACCGCGTTGAATGCACTCCGCCGCCGAAACCAGCTCCGCGAAGGTCCGCAACCCGAGCACGGCGAGTTTACGTTGGACGTGTAGGTTCAGGCCGTCATGGTAGTGATCGTATGCCTCCGCATCTGAGAGGTCATTTATCTGTGCCGCCAAATCCATAAAGTGTGTGGTGTATTCCTGGACCGATCTGCCTTGCCTGACGTATTTGNCCCTGCTTGGATTGTATCCACCTCCATGGGCACAACCTGACCTGGCTCTTGCACCTATGGTTGTGTTGCGTAGCTGTTCCAACACGCATTACAGCTTACCGCGTTGAATGCACTCCGCCGCCGAAACCAGCTCCGCGAAGGTCCGCAACCCGAGCACGGCGAGTTTACGTTGGACGTGTAGGTTCAGGCCGTCATGGTAGTGATCGTATGCCTCCGCATCTGAGAGGTCATTGATCTGTGCCGCCAAATCCATAAAGTGTGTGGTGTAGTCCTGGACCGATCCGCCTTGCCTGACGTATTTGATGTTGTCAGGTGCAACTCGGCTGCCGTTGAGGAGGTTGAAACGTGCCTGGAGCATCATCTCGGACTGCTCCCACGTCTCTGGATTCTCTGTAAACGCCTACGCAACGAGCTGCACTTCCCACCCCAACGGTAGACTCAACAGTGGCTAAATTCAAATTCCGGACCCCAGCCTGTCCGGCAACATAGAGAAATTCCGCCGGTACAATCCCGACCACCACTGCAGAGCCATTACCCGGAGTAGCACATGAGCATACTCTAGTCTTCTGGCATCTTCTCCCACGAGAATGCCCAACTTCGTGAAGTACTGGTTCACCAAGAAGAGCCGCTTCTGCGTACTAGCCTTCCCGGTGTATAACTCTGGTTTCTTCGGCTTGGGCCGCTACAAGGCAGGTGCGGATGCCAATGCGACACCCCTCAACGTATTGCTCCCTTGGGCGATGTACCTCACCTCAACCTCCACGCACAGTTGCTTGCTCTCTTGGTGCAACTTGTCAAGAGCACGCCAGATCTCCTCCATTAGGAAAGCCTGGTCATAAGCCATAGCTGCCATGCTTTTGGTTGTTATAAAAAAAAACTGGCCAAATGCAGTTGTGGCAGATCTGCTGCCTCCCTTGGATCCGCGCAAAGCCGAGCAAACGTCCACGTGCTCTAATGCCAAATGTGAATCAAGGAAAGACCAACGTGACGTTCACACGCTGAGCCCTTGGGATGAACCTCCCGACCCTTGACCCCCTGGTGTGTGGGCCAACCCTCGAGATGTCGCACGACCCTCTCCTAGCAGCATAACCGCTGCTAGTGACTGAGGTTCCCGCCGTGTGACTCTCCCAGTGGCATTTGCATCAAGGTGTGCTACGGAAGACTTGTATGATCAAATGGATGTGTGCGATACAATGCTTGGAAGACAAGGAGAGTTGGGCAAGGAACGAATCTTTAGACTTGACGGATCCGTACAAGGAAATGTACAAAATCTTGGGGTAAGATTGGCATGCCTAGAACAACCCCTAGGCTTCCATACGTACCACCCCCTATGAGCCAGCCAATAGCCCCTCGGCGCTTCGAAACCCTCTGTTAAAGTGCAGTCATGTAAGTAATACATGCACCATGCATTATGTGTTGCAATCTTTCCAAATCACCAAAGAATACCTCCATCTCTGGAGAAACGGATCATGGCATTGGAGAGAAACTGTTCTTGTACATGTTGCAGAAGTTGCGTGGACCGGAACTCAAATACATAGTATGCAAGAAGGAGATGGTGGTGGTCTTAAATGTGTGCACCACTATACACGCATTTGAGACATGGCAGTACTATCTTGAATGTCGTCAATGCTTCGTATGAACCGACCACTGTGTGCTAAAACATGTGAAGACGCAGCCAAACCTTCGTCAAAGTCAAACCCGATGGATGGAGTTTCTCAAATCTGGGTTCAACTAAAATGTCGAGTACCGGCCAGGAAAAACCAACCCAGCAGATGTCCTTTGCTGCCGACTGGACATGGTGACTGAGTCAGCGACACTTCAACTGCAACGAGATCCATATCTCAAGCAGTTTTTCACACGTGGCTACAACCAACATGGCGGATACGACAAAGCCATGTTCTGACACGTCGCACCCTACTGGCGATGACAATTTACTCGCCAGGTGGCCGTACCTCCAAACGATGAACTCCACCACATGCCGCTCAAGGAGTGCCACAACACAGGTCCACAAGGATATTTTGGAGGAGACAAGACGTTGAAGAAGCTGGAAAAGCACTATTGGTGGGACAAGATGCAAACCAACGTGGCTAACTTCTGCAAATCTTGTGACACGTGTCACCGTAAAAAATCTGACTTCTGCAGCTGCTATCCATTTCGATGAAACCATGGACCGACATCTCCACGGACATTGTCACTTGACTACCGGTCATACCCGAGGGATATGATGCAATCCTTGTGGTTGTCGAAAGGTTCTCCAAAATGTCCCACTTCCTCCCGACGACAACCACCATCACCACCAAAGGCACAGCACGGCTGTTTCTAAACAACATCGTACAACTACACGGTGTACTAAGAACCATCACAAGCAACAGAGATGGTCCATTCACCAGCCATTTCTGGTGCAAACTGATAACTTGCCACGGCAGTCGGTTCCAGCTGGAACCAACTGCCAAACCAAGCAGACCAACATGATGCACAAACAACTTCTCTTAACAATATGTGAGCCACACATAACAGACTAGGCAGCCAAACTTCCGACCGCTGAGCTGGCATACAACTCGACGACGTCCACCGCAACGGGTAAAATTCCGTTTGAAGTGATGTATGGCAAACTTTCCGCAACACCAGCCGGACTTAACAGCCAGAACAAAACTCCAACAGTCAAAATCCAATGCAGTGACTTCTTCACCATTTGGGACGAAACACGACAACCGCTCAGGAAGTCACAAGCGGCGATGAAGCCAGTAGTCGACCGCCATCGCAACGATGATGTGTTCATTTCTAGCAATAAAGTCCTCCTCAGTTTGGCAAACATCAAACTCCGTGGAGCCAACTGTGCAAAACTCAAACCCTGATGGTTGGTACCGTTTGTGATTGAGCGCATGCAAGCCCCCGTGGTTACACGAATGAAACTCCCCGACACTATGCAAGTTCATCCGGTGTTCCACATCACCAGTGTCAAGCACTACCGGGACCTTGGCGAGAAATTCCTCAGCAGGAATGTGCCTTCTCCTCCTCATGTACAAGTAGACAAAGACACAGAGTGTGTCATTGAGGACATCCTTGACCATTGACGACACGGCAAAAAATGGAATATGTTCTTAAATGGCATTGCTACGACGGCACATACAATAGCTGGGAACCCTACGACAATCTCCGCAATATCGATCACTTGATTGTCGGGTATTATCGCCGTCACTGGGCTACATCTGCAAGTGTGTCGGGGCGTCGCGACGAAAAGTGAGAGAAGTGTTACGTACAAAACGTACACGAGTCCCTACACTTTTTGAATGGGCATATCTGTCGCTGCAAAAACAGCCCACTGCACGCCGAGACCCTGATTTTCTCTCAGACGGTTGAGGGCAATTTGGCCAACTATCTTCGTCCTCCGGCGTTCGTTCTCTCACATCGTGACAACTTTGACCACTATCAAGAATGGATGAAATGAGTGTCGCTATCTTTTGGTCAAATTCTCAGCGCATCGAGAATTATTGAAATGCATCTTGCATCTTCACAATCGATCTGCAAAAATCCTGCAGTTCCTCGCGAGGCTTCTCAATCCGACCACTCACAAAGCAATTTCACACACGTCCCTCGACGATCGACCCCGACGACCGCGACTATATATCATCTGTAACTCGACACTTGTGTATATGTGTTTAGTCATTCCAACAAAGTACACTTAACCACAAATTTCTCAAGTATCCCTAATTCCCAAACCATGTTTTGCCTCGCAACCCATACCGGTTCACCATCCACGCTCCGTTCGGCATAACATACGCGATGTTGATTTATGTGTTGTATGATTCCAAAGACTGGGTACATGAGACTGACACCCTTGTTTAAGCAAGGACTTTGGAATATGGATGCTGAAATAGTGGATATACGGCCTTCTAGTTAAATTTCCGATCGCCCCCTTCTACAGCCAACCATGTCTGAGACACCCCCATTCAGAGAAAAATGGCTACGTTGTCTCCATTTGAAGAACTTCTGTCTAGGTCGCCCCCTTTTCTTCGTTTTCCAACTCAGCCCCATTTCTTTAAAAAATGGATGCGACGTCCCCATTTTTTTTAACAAATTGTCGGGACTTTGGGTTTACGAATGTCAACGTCGATGAATCCTCGTCTATACGTCATCACCTGGAGACCATGCTATCGCTCAAAGAACATTAAGGGACCCTAGAAATACTAGTCGGCATGACTATGATATGAGTGTTTGTGCTTTAGGTTTTCATGTCGAGTTTGTTGTTGCAAATGCTCTGTTTTTTGTTCGTCATTTGTAGAAAGTATGACGTGGCATTGGTCATATCCTCGACCGCACCGGACTGGTCCACATCGGCAGTCCAAGCCAAAAGTGGACGACGGCCCAATAGGACAACGTAGCCCCACTCGGGGAAATGGGACCTTGCATCATTGGACTAAGTCATGTTGCTAGCGCTGCGCGTCATTCCAACGGCCACTTAGGCACATGAAGCGTTGAGCCCGTTCTGATGTGGACACGGACAGGTACAATCTGCCCTGCCGACATTGCAGCCGCATGTTCCAAACCATAGGACAAGTAATTGGACCGGGTTTGCATGTCAAACTCTGGCATTGACGAAAGAAGAGTTTGACTTGTGAATCTTTTTTTTACTGGTTTGCACTATGAACAGGTACTATTGTGTGTACTTTAAGTGCTTCCCCATCAGTCCATTTCGTTAAGTATCCACCTAACCTCAAAGTTTGACTACAGGTTGGATTGACATGGACACCGATGGATCGGTCGAACGGCCCGGCACATCATGAATGGGGTTCTCCCGTAATGGACCCTGTGGTGCCTCATCGGGCATGGGTCGCATTGAAGGAGGAGTGGAACCAGTATGTACCACGCAACAGGGAGTTGGGCCATGAACAACCATCATGGGCCTTAGCTCCTCTGACTCCTGAATAGATGGCATGGAACTTGGGAATGCCCATGACAAGTAGTAGGCCCCCAACTGTCCCGAGCCATGAAAGCTATGGGTATGGTCCAAGCCACCGAGTCCGTAGTGGCATGGGCACATGTTACAGTAGATGTTTTTAGGCAATTCATGACCTCTTTGCCCCCTCTTTTGAGGAGCATTTGTGGATGTCTTCTCAAATTTTCTTTGAGGGAGTTTCTTCAATTCCCTCCATTCATCTTCGGAATGAAGTACGATATTGCCTTTTCCTCTATACATTGCCCTTTCATTGGGGCTTACAGCAATACCCAGATTATGGTGCAATAGGGAATGAAAAATGCATAATGATTCCTAATTTCCCCTGTTTTTGTGCTCTCAAACAAGGATTTTCTTGGATAGTATGCTTTGGAAACAACTTTCGACTGAGTGTGATGCTTCATGTGTAACGCATGTCTTTCTGACCCTAGTATTGTCACTCCACTTTGTTGTATGTATTGACAAAGCTTGTCACAAGTGTACAAGGCACACTTGTTTTGCATCATGATGTTATGTCTACAATTCATCTCATTGAGACCATAACTTTGTAGCCATACTTTTGACCATGAATAGTCTTAGACTGCAACCAATGTACAAGGTTCAATTGCTGCATATACAACACACACTACAATGTGTACTACCAACCAGCTCTGTTTCGTAGCATGTCCAGAATGAGAACAAATTCAACAGTTAGTTTAAGTCTGAGTACTTGCGAATATTCTACATTTAGTTGAATTCATTTAGGGAACACACTGTCAATATAACTGCCATATGTAATGCAAATTTCTAGCATGTCATAGTGCACTACAAATGAATACATATTACAAGTTATATGGAAGAGAATTGAGATGAAGACAGAAGTTATAACGATTCATTTCCAAATGTAATGCAATGGAGATAGATCACACGATGCAATCCACTCTTGCACATACACTGGTGAGTTGTGGACATTGCGGATCACATCACACCGGTAGACATCTCCACACTCCACTGCATCATGAAACACATCCTCTGGTTGGCCACATGCTATCTGACCATCTTCGCATGCCCCCACACTCAAGCGATGTAACTTAAATCGCCCCCTAACAGAAACTGCCCTCTTCGACCTTCTTGGTCCTAAGTTTGAGGAAGCTTGTACAAGCATGAGTAGGATAGCCTTGTGTACCTGCAAGCAGAGAAACAAACATAACTAGCTAGGGTGGAGGTAAGTTATGGAAGAGCAATGCAGACTCCAGGAATGTGGAGCACGCAATGCGTTCGATCAGAATCACACTGCAAGGGTAAGGATGTAATTACATTCACATTGCTCCGGTGTCAGGAAAAAGGTCAAGGTCCGGCAGTCCCATCTCGCGCACGAGATTGTGGACCATGGCATTCGGATGCCTGAAAGCTACCTCCTCTGCCTCATGCATTGCCCTCCTAGTCTCTTTGTCTGGGCCGTACTCCTTGTCTAAGGTCTCGGAGTCTGTCCACTCACTTGTTTGGTCATCTACAGGAGCGGGCCTGGCGACCAAGACCTTATTGTTCTTCTCCACTCCTGCACTATCCTCCTTGTACTCCTCATCCTCCTCCTCATCCCTCTGGCTTTGACCTTCAGTGGTCTGCTCCTAAGTTCGGTCGTCGTTCACACGGACAACCTCATTTGTGCCACCTCCCAAGCCTGTAGCAAGGCTTCCACTAGTTGCTACAGCCATGTCAGTTGTAGCCATGACATCTCCTTCGTCATCTGTTGCAGTGGCTGCAACAACCTGTTGTGCGCGCAGCTCAGCCGTGCGTCCTGCAGCCATTTGTGACGGTGTTGGGGCGGGTGGATTTGTACAGCATTGTTTTGGGTGGCCTTTCTTCCCACACTGACCACAGATGTGGTTGACACACAACAGGTTTCCTTGTCGTTTGCGGTTTCCTTGTTGGCGACCCACTACACGTTCACCTGGTGCTTGCCACTCTAGTCCTGGTGGCTGCCCCTCACGGTCTGCTTCGGGCGGCGCTGGCTTCAACGCGTTTAGGTTAACACACGGCATGGGGTGGTCGTAGCATCGCTTCCATACAGCCACACTGTATGCCATGTCCGTGTAGCCATCCGAGGTCACTCCGTTCTCCAGCAACACGAAACATACATGCACATAGGGGATGCTGAACTCTTGGTAGCAGCCACATGTGCACTTATGCATGCGACAATCCACCTAGCACGGAAGACCCCTACTCAAAGTGACTATTGCCATGAGGTTCCCGGTGTGCACCACCTTGTTGTCTTGGGCAGCCAGGCAGTTGTGCTAAAGTGCCTTCCCGAGTTTCGTTGCCCACTTCTCCTCATGGCCACTACACATATTGATGTCGTGTACAAGCTTCTTGCGCGTTGCGAACAGCTTCTGGATGAAAGGGTACAGACTGGAAAAGCAATGGAGAGGGATGAGTTTGCGTACCTCAAGAATACACGCATTCAAGGACTTTGCGGCATTAATCATCGTGTGGCCTCCACACCCCGGGGGACCGCGTAAGTGGCTCTAGCACCGCAATGGGATGCAGCATTCGTCGCCATCTCCAAACACGTAGGTGTACGCGCCATGGTTGTTCTCTGTGAGCTCCAGACTCATCTTGTCATACTCTGCACGTTCGTAGGCGTGTGACAAGCGCCAAAAGGTCTCGGACATTGTCTTGTTATACGTGACACAAATGGTCTCTTTGATGAGGTAAGCACAACACTTGTGGTTTGCATGAGGGAGCAGCTTCTACATAGCTGACAGAAGACCCGCATCTCGGTCGCTAGTTATGGTTGTGCCGCCCTCCCGCAGGGTCCAGTAAGCATTGGCAAGCTAGATCAGGAACCAGCCCCAGTTGCCTTCATCCTTTTTGCTAACGATGGCATACGTCATGGGCACACTGCTATTGTTGGCGTCGAAGAATTGGAAGATGAGCAACTCCTCCTTGTAGCTGTTCTTGGGGAACATAAGTAGTGTCGCGATGCGGCGCATGTGCGGCCATGCCTTGCGGTAGGCCCAAGGCACCACAAATCATCTTTGTGTTCTGTTGCTTCGCGACAACGATGGTGTTTGGATCCACCCTCATAATGTCTAAATGCGCAAGCATGGAGGTACAAGATGAAACTGGTGTACATAAAATGATAGAGGATGCGACGTGGATTCAAAATTCATGCAGGCTCACCTCGGCGTAGTACGAGGGGAAGAGGGCGCACGACATTGATTTTTCCCCCATAACTTCCTCATGTGCCTTATCACGTGCCCTCCATGTGAGTTGGTTGCCAAATTTTCCATGTGCTACTACTTTGACAATAGCGCGAACAGCTTTCCTTTCCGTGGTAGGGTCTCGGGTAACCGTGTCCCTGTCTTAGGACCCACTTGGTCGTGTGCGTAGGATTGCCCTTCGTCTGACCGGGGGTGCACTTGTGACCGTCCATGTAGGACTACACTAGATAATTGTGGGACTTGCTGGACATGGGGACACGGATGACACGCTCACACCCCTCGCTTTTCCAATTGCGACAATGCACCACTATCCGGCCGGGCTCCGACCTCTTCCACTTCAACGGGAAGCGCTGTTGGACGGTATAAACTTCAATGACACAGCGGCACTCTTCCATGGTCTGGAACTCCATGCCACCTGGAAAGTGGGTTTCGTCTCCGTCGTCATCCTCGTCTGAGGGGCTTGCACGCCAGCACCAAAAAAGTATTGAGCACAAGTGTACAGAGAAGCCGAGAGAGTTTGGCACACTTTGACGACAACGGCGTACGATTCTACGACGGCTGTTTCTGCTTTCAGGATGCGAGCTATTCTTTGCCCGACTTCCGACTACGTGTCCTGGGACGTTCGCCTAGCAAACATTATAAACCAGACACAGTCCAGGCCATGGCGGGATACCATGATGGATGCAGGACGTACCACAGGGCAGGTAGTACCATTCCAGACGGACCCGCACTGATTTCCACCTTTGTATGTGACGGGTCCCGGGTCGGGTGATGTGGAGGTCATAGATGCCAACATCACAACTTCTTGCTGCGCCTCCCATTCGTCACAATCTCTTATGTCTTCATCTCACTCAGTAAACGACCGGACATGGATGGTGTCAACATAGTGGACAGTTGGGTTGGCCGTCAACGAATCTAGGTTCTGGGTTACAGGCGACCGTTTCTTGCACACGCTTCATGTGGCGTACACGGTTTGCCGATCTGCGCTCGGTAAACCGAGCAACGTTGAAGCCACCATGCGCCCAAAATGAGCGCATGTTGGCAGTAAAATTTCAAAATTGAATGTGTACCATGCCCCCATGCCCCAGACTCACCCGGTGCTAGAATGACGGCCAGCGCCGTGGGCACGATGCGAGAGCGGCTGAGGGGCGATGGGGTTGCCCAAGCGTTGTCGATGCAACATGTAACGTGAAATGACCAACGTCGGAGACCTCTGCCACCTCGAGCACGCGCGGTGACCTGGCGGGGATGCACTCGACTACGGCTTGAGTTAAGAGGGGGGTGATGGTTCCCATTCAATACCGTAGGCGTCCATGCATTGGTCAAAGGTCATGCCACCATGGCCGCAGTGTCCGTGTGCAAGATTCGTCCACGTTGATTAGGTGCTATTTTGATGCAAAACAAGGGCCACCTTCACATCATATTTTTACGAAGAACCATTACTTTGTACCATTGCTGCACGCGTATGGACATGCGTACCATCGGGTCATGGGGGAGTGTTGTGCTTTGTGCCGTTCCTGTACAGTTTACTGTGACCACTCGGCCGTGTCCATACTCGTGCAGATCCCTGAGGCAGGCGGCCCTGGTGACACCGGCGTGACGACAGGCGGCGGACTACCCGTCTGGAGCTGACCGACCAGTGTTCTAGAGCCCCAGATGTCACCGGGACTCCTTGCTGTGNGGTGACGTCGACCCGCGAGGCCGCAGTAGCACATCAGGAGGCGTCTCTCGCTGCAGCGGTCGTCGCCTCACCACCATCTTCCATTCTGCAGTCACCCTCATCCAGCTCCACCACGACCGCATCTTCCTCCTCCTCGACCCCGTCTACACCCACGCAGACGCAGGGCGTCGCAGCTGTCGCCCAGGGGAAGAAGAGGAACAGGAAGCGCGGATCGGGCCAGCAGCAGCCGTCATCCAGTGGTAGCAGTGGGCGTTCCGTCCACTACTACAACTGTGGAGGTGCCCATCGCTACACCGAGTGCCAGCAGCCGCTTGACTAAAGGCGCATCACCCGTGGACTTCAGGCGGCCCATGCTGCCCGTACCGCGTCCGGCACCTCGTCCGCACACTCCTCGGGACGCGCGGTGACTACGACTGCAGCTGTTCCCGAGTCCTCGCCAGCGAGCAGTAGTGATCCAGACCCCCGTGACCGCACCATCGCCGAGCTATGTCACCTTCTGGCGCTTCGCTCACAGGGAGGTGCGAGTGTGTTGTCATCGTCGAGTGGGTCACAGACTGCTTGTTCGTCCGCCTTCGTGACTCGTGATGATACGTGTGGGGGAGCACAGTCCGCATGTGATGAGNACTGCCGCGTGCGACACCCGCCGTGCGCCGCGGCAGGTATTTATGCCCTGGACCTGTCAGTTGTCATCTCTCTCTGCATTTACTAAGCTATTGAAGCTTATGAGACTTTGCGCGTCTCCCTAGCCTGATCCTTGCTGTTTCCTGCACCTGCCTGCTTGCTAGTGCGTCAGCTGACTGGACAGTGTCGCCACGTCAGCAGCAGCAAGGCTAGGAAGCTTCCTAGCAGTTTCTCACTTCTGTCGAGCGTCGACATGCCATCTCTTTTTGATTGCTCGTTGTACAGTGACGTCCACCGGTCGTGACCCCAGTGGCACTTGGATCATCGATTCCGGTGCCACTCACCACATGACGCGTCGTCGCAGTGACTTTGTGGTTCTTGGTCCTGTCACGTCTGTTCGTTCTGTTCGTACAGGCTCTGGTCAGTCCTTACCAGTCCACGGTGTTGGGGTTGTCTGTTTCGATGGTCCGTCTGGCCCCTTGTATCTCTCTGACGTGCTGTTTGTACCTGATCTTGAGCTCAGCCTGCTGTCTGTACGTGCCTGCACTCTGATGGGTCTCTCTGTTAAGCACACTGCTGATTCGGTGACTGTGAATGCCTCTGACACCCGTAGCATTGTCCTGCGCGCTTCAGTTGTTGATGACTTGTACCGCATTGCTCGGCCGTCCTCCCCTTCCTCCCCTACGTCCTCTGGTCGCGTTTTTGTCACTGGTGTTCTATCCCCAGACCATTAGAGATTGTTGCACCGCCGTCTGTGTCACGTGGGCTCCGACACGGTGTCGAAGCTCATCCGGACACAGCCCGCTCTTGGTCTTGATGTGGCTTCTTTCGAGAAGCCACCCAAGACCGACTGCCTTTTTTGCGCCCAGGGTAAGATGCACCGGTGCACTTACCCTGATTCGCGTTCACGAGCACTGCGGCCCCTCGAGCTGGTCCACTCGGACCTGCTTGGTCCTCTCCCGGTCGAGTTCGTGTCCGAGAGGGGCCGATACGTCCTGACACTGACTGATGACTTCACCCGGATGCGGTGGGTCTACAGTCTACGTCAGAAGAGCGACGCCGCCCTTGCGGTTCGGCTCTGGCTCGTGATGGCTGAGCGTCAGTCTCGCCATA
>SZWC01018606.1:7918-18708 GCA_023375785.1 Penium margaritaceum
TTGCGCTCAAGTTGCACCCTAGTTGCGCCATTGTTACGCCCTAGTTGTGCCCCATTTGTGCCGTAGTTGTGCCCTACTTGCGCCCTACTTGCGCTCTAGTTGCACCCTTGTTGCGCCCTAGTTGCACCATAGTTGCGCCCTAGTTGCGCCCTAGTTGCGCCCTAGTTGCGCCCTAGTTGCGTCCTCGTTGCACCCTAGTTGCGCCCTACTTGCACTCTAGTTGCGCCCTAGTTGCGCCCTAGTTGCGCCCTAGTTGCGCCCTAGTTGCGCCCTAGTAGCGCCCTAGTCACGACCTAGTTGCGCCGTAATTGCGCTCTAGTTGCACCCTATTGGCGCCCTTATTGCACCCTACTTGCGCCCTACTGGCACCCTTCTTGCACCCTAGTTGTGCCTTAGTTGGGCACTAGCTACGTCCTAGTTGTGCGATGCTTGCGCCCTAGCTGCGTCCTACTTGTGCCCTACTTGCGCGCTAGTTGCGCCTTAGTTGCGCCTTATTTGCACCCAAATTGCACACAAGTTGTACCCTAGATGCGCCCTTGTTGCGCCCTAGTTGTGCCCTAGTCGCGCCCTAGTTGCGCCCTGGTTGCGCCCCAGTTACGCCCTAGTTGCATCCTAGTTGCGCCCTAGTTGCGCCCTAGTTGGGACCTAGTTGCATCCTACTTGTGCCCTAGTTGTGCCCTAGTTGCGCCCTAGTTGCACCCTATGTGCGTCCTAGTTACACCCTAGTTGCGCCCTAGTTGCACCCTAGTTGCGCCCTAGTTGCGTTCTCATTGCAACCTCGTCGCACCCTAGTTGCGCCATCGTTGCGCCCTTGTTGCGCCCTAGTTGAGCCCTAGTTGTGCCCTAGTTGCGCCCTAGCTGCGCCCTAGCTGCGTCCTAGTTGCGCCCTAGTTATGCCATAGTTACGCTCTAGTTGCGCCATAGTGGCGCCCTAGTTGCGCCCTAGTTGCGCCCTAGTTGCGCCTTAGTTGTGCACAAGTTGCACCCTAGTTGCGCCCTACTTGCGCCCTAGTTGCGCCCTAGTTGCGCCGTACTTGCACCCTAGTCACGTCCTAGTTGCGCTCTAGTTGCATCCTAGTTGCGCCCTTCTTGCGTCCTTTTTGCACCCTACTTACGCCCTACTGGCGCCCTACTTGCGCCCTAGTTGCGCCTTAGTTGGGCACTAACTGAGCCCTAGTTGTGCCCTAGTTGCACCCTAGTTGCGTATTTCTTGCGCCCTACTTGCAACCTAGTTGCGCCCTAGTCGCGCCCTTGTTGCGCCCTAGTTGCACCCTAGTTGCGCCCTAGTTGCGCCCTAGTTGCACCCTAGTTGCGCCCTAGTTACGCCCTAGTTGCGTCCTGGTTGCACCCTGGTTGCGCACTAGTTTAGCCCTAGCTGCGCCCTAGTTGCGCCATAGTTGCGCCCTACTTGCGCCGTAGTTGCGACATAGTTGTTTCCTAGTTGTGCCCTAGTTTTGCCCCAGTTGCACCCTAGTTGCACCCTAGTTGGGCCCTAGTTGCGCCCTAGTTATGTCCTAGTTGCACCCAAATTGCGCCCTAGTTGAGCCCTAGTTGCACCCTAGTTGCACCCTAGTTGCATCCTAGTTGCGCCCTAGTTGCGCCCTAGTTCCGTCGTAGTTGCGCCCTAGTTGCGTCATAGTTGCGCCCTAGTTGCGCACTAGTTGCACCCTACTTGTGCCCTACTTGCGCCCTACTTGCGCCCTAGTTGTACCTCAATTGGGCACTAGCTATGCCCTAGTTGTACCCTAGTTGCACCCTAGTTGCGTCATACTCGTGCCCTACTTGTGCCCTAGTCGCGCCTTAGTTGTGCCCTAGTTGCGCTCTAGTTGCGTCTTAGTTACGCCCTAGATGCGGCCTTGTTGCACCCTAGTTGCACCCTAGCTGCGGCCTAGTTGCGCCCTAGTTGCGCCTCAGTTGGGCACTAGCTACGCCCTAGTTATGCCCTAGTTGTGCCCTAGTCGCGCCCTAGCTGCGCCCTGGTTGCGCCCCAGTTACGCCCTAGTTGCATCCTAGTTGCGCCCTAGTTGCGCCTCAGTTGGGCACTAGCTACGCCCTAGTTATGCCCTAGTTGTGCCCTAGTCGCGCCCTAGCTGCGCCCTGGTTGCGCCCCAGTTACGCCCTAGTTGCATCCTAGTTGCGCCCTAGTTGCGCCTCAGTTGGGCACTAGCTACGCCCTAGTTATGCCCTAGTTGTGCCCTAGTCGCGCCCTAGCTGCGCCCTGGTTGCGCCCCAGTTACGCCCTAGTTGCATCCTAGTTGCGCCCTAGTTGCGCCTCAGTTGGGCACTAGCTACGCCCTAGTTATGCCCTAGTTGTGCCCTAGTCGCGCCCTAGCTGCGCCCTGGTTGCGCCCCAGTTACGCCCTAGTTGCATCCTAGTTGCGCCCTAGTTGCGCCTCAGTTGGGCACTAGCTACGCCCTAGTTATGCCCTAGTTGTGCCCTAGTCGCGCCCTAGCTGCGCCCTGGTTGCGCCCCAGTTACGCCCTAGTTGCATCCTAGTTGCGCCCTAGTTGCGCCTCAGTTGGGCACTAGCTACGCCCTAGTTATGCCCTAGTTGTGCCCTAGTCGCGCCCTAGCTGCGCCCTGGTTGCGCCCCAGTTACGCCCTAGTTGCATCCTAGTTGCGCCCTAGTTGCGCCTCAGTTGGGCACTAGCTACGCCCTAGTTATGCCCTAGTTGTGCCCTAGTCGCGCCCTAGCTGCGCCCTGGTTGCGCCCCAGTTACGCCCTAGTTGCATCCTAGTTGCGCCCTAGTTGCGCCTCAGTTGGGCACTAGCTACGCCCTAGTTATGCCCTAGTTGTGCCCTAGTCGCGCCCTAGCTGCGCCCTGGTTGCGCCCCAGTTACGCCCTAGTTGCATCCTAGTTGCGCCCTAGTTGCGCCTCAGTTGGGCACTAGCTACGCCCTAGTTATGCCCTAGTTGTGCCCTAGTCGCGCCCTAGCTGCGCCCTGGTTGCGCCCCAGTTACGCCCTAGTTGCATCCTAGTTGCGCCCTAGTTGCGCCTCAGTTGGGCACTAGCTACGCCCTAGTTATGCCCTAGTTGTGCCCTAGTCGCGCCCTAGCTGCGCCCTGGTTGCGCCCCAGTTACGCCCTAGTTGCATCCTAGTTGCGCCCTAGTTGCGCCTCAGTTGGGCACTAGCTACGCCCTAGTTATGCCCTAGTTGTGCCCTAGTCGCGCCCTAGCTGCGCCCTGGTTGCGCCCCAGTTACGCCCTAGTTGCATCCTAGTTGCGCCCTAGTTGCGCCTCAGTTGGGCACTAGCTACGCCCTAGTTATGCCCTAGTTGTGCCCTAGTCGCGCCCTAGCTGCGCCCTGGTTGCGCCCCAGTTACGCCCTAGTTGCATCCTAGTTGCGCCCTAGTTGCGCCTCAGTTGGGCACTAGCTACGCCCTAGTTATGCCCTAGTTGTGCCCTAGTCGCGCCCTAGCTGCGCCCTGGTTGCGCCCCAGTTACGCCCTAGTTGCATCCTAGTTGCGCCCTAGTTGCGCCTCAGTTGGGCACTAGCTACGCCCTAGTTATGCCCTAGTTGTGCCCTAGTCGCGCCCTAGCTGCGCCCTGGTTGCGCCCCAGTTACGCCCTAGTTGCATCCTAGTTGCGCCCTAGTTGCGCCTCAGTTGGGCACTAGCTACGCCCTAGTTATGCCCTAGTTGTGCCCTAGTCGCGCCCTAGCTGCGCCCTGGTTGCGCCCCAGTTACGCCCTAGTTGCATCCTAGTTGCGCCCTAGTTGCGCCTCAGTTGGGCACTAGCTACGCCCTAGTTATGCCCTAGTTGTGCCCTAGTCGCGCCCTAGCTGCGCCCTGGTTGCGCCCCAGTTACGCCCTAGTTGCATCCTAGTTGCGCCCTAGTTGCGCCTCAGTTGGGCACTAGCTACGCCCTAGTTATGCCCTAGTTGTGCCCTAGTCGCGCCCTAGCTGCGCCCTGGTTGCGCCCCAGTTACGCCCTAGTTGCATCCTAGTTGCGCCCTAGTTGCGCCTCAGTTGGGCACTAGCTACGCCCTAGTTATGCCCTAGTTGTGCCCTAGTCGCGCCCTAGCTGCGCCCTGGTTGCGCCCCAGTTACGCCCTAGTTGCATCCTAGTTGCGCCCTAGTTGCGCCTCAGTTGGGCACTAGCTACGCCCTAGTTATGCCCTAGTTGTGCCCTAGTCGCGCCCTAGCTGCGCCCTGGTTGCGCCCCAGTTACGCCCTAGTTGCATCCTAGTTGCGCCCTAGTTGCGCCTCAGTTGGGCACTAGCTACGCCCTAGTTATGCCCTAGTTGTGCCCTAGTCGCGCCCTAGCTGCGCCCTGGTTGCGCCCCAGTTACGCCCTAGTTGCATCCTAGTTGCGCCCTAGTTGCGCCTCAGTTGGGCACTAGCTACGCCCTAGTTATGCCCTAGTTGTGCCCTAGTCGCGCCCTAGCTGCGCCCTGGTTGCGCCCCAGTTACGCCCTAGTTGCATCCTAGTTGCGCCCTAGTTGCGCCTCAGTTGGGCACTAGCTACGCCCTAGTTATGCCCTAGTTGTGCCCTAGTCGCGCCCTAGCTGCGCCCTGGTTGCGCCCCAGTTACGCCCTAGTTGCATCCTAGTTGCGCCCTAGTTGCGCCTCAGTTGGGCACTAGCTACGCCCTAGTTATGCCCTAGTTGTGCCCTAGTCGCGCCCTAGCTGCGCCCTGGTTGCGCCCCAGTTACGCCCTAGTTGCATCCTAGTTGCGCCCTAGTTGCGCCTCAGTTGGGCACTAGCTACGCCCTAGTTATGCCCTAGTTGTGCCCTAGTTGTGCCCTGGTTTCGCCCTAGTTGCACCCTAGTTGTACCCTAGTTGGGCCCTAGTTGCGCCCTAGTTGCGTCCTAGTTGCGCCCAAATTGCGCCCTACTTGAGCCCTAGTTGCACTTTAGTTGCACCCTAGTTGCATCCTAGTTGCGCCCTAGTTGCGCCCTTGTTCCGTCGTAGTTGCGCTCTAGTTGCTTCATAGTTGCGCCCTAGTTGCGCACTAGTTGCACCCTACTTGTGCCCTATTTGCGCCCTACTTGCGCCCTATTTGTACCTCAGTTGGGCACTAGCTACGCCCTAGTTGTACCCTAGTTGCGCCCTAGTTGCGTCAGACTTGTGCCCTACTTGTGCCCTAGTTGCGCCTTAGTTGTGCCCTAGTTGCGCTCTATTTGCGCCTTAGTTACGCCCTAGATGCGGCCTTGTTGCACCCTAGTTGCGCCCTAGCTGCGGCCTAGTTGCGCCCTAGTTGCGCCCTAGTTGCACTCTAGTTGCGTCCTAGTTGTGTCCTAGTTGCGCCCTAGTTGCGCCCTAGTCGCGCCCTAGTTGCACCCTAGTTGCGCCCTAGTTTCGCCCTAGTTGCGCCCTTGTTGCACACTATTTGCGTCCTTATTGCACCCTACTTGCGCCCTACTGGCACCCTACTTGCGCCCTAGTTGTGGCTTAGTTGGGCACTAGCCATGCCCTAGTTGTGTCCTAGTTGCGCGCTAGTTGTGCCCTACTTGTACCCTACTTGCGCGCTAGTTGCGCCTTAGTAGCGCCTTAGTTGCGCCCAACTTGCGCACTAGTTGCACCCTAGTTGCACCCTAGTTGCGCCCTAGTTGCGCCCTAGTTGCGCCCTAGTCGCGCTCTAGTTGCGCCCTACTTGCGCCTTAATTGCGCCTTAGTTGCATCCTACTTGCGTCCTACTTGCACACTAGTTGCACCCTAGTTGTGTCCTTGTTGCGCCCTAGTTGTGCCCTACTTGTGCCCTACTTGCGTGCTAGTTGCGCCTTAGTTGCGCCTTAGTTGCGCCTTAGTTGCGCCTTAGTTGCGCCTTAGTTGCGCCTTAGTTGCGCCTTAGTTGCGCCTTAGTTGCGCCTTAGTTGCGCCTTAGTTGCGCCTTAGTTGCGCCTTAGTTGCGCCTTAGTTGCGCCTTAGTTGCGCCTTAGTTGCGCCTTAGTTGCGCCTTAGTTGCGCCTTAGTTGCGCCTTAGTTGCGCCTTAGTTGCGCCTTAGTTGCGCCTTAGTTGCGCCTTAGTTGCGCCTTAGTTGCGCCTTAGTTGCGCCTTAGTTGCGCCTTAGTTGCGCCTTAGTTGCGCCTTAGTTGCGCCTTAGTTGCGCCTTAGTTGCGCCTTAGTTGCGCCTTAGTTGCGCCTTAGTTGCGCCTTAGTTGCGCCTTAGTTGCGCCTTAGTTGCGCCTTAGTTGCGCCTTAGTTGCGCCTTAGTTGCGCCTTAGTTGCGCCTTAGTTGCGCCTTAGTTGCGCCTTAGTTGCGCCTTAGTTGCGCCTTAGTTGCGCCTTAGTTGCGCCTTAGTTGCGCCTTAGTTGCGCCTTAGTTGCGCCTTAGTTGCGCCTTAGTTGCGCCTTAGTTGCGCCTTAGTTGCGCCTTAGTTGCGCCTTAGTTGCGCCTTAGTTGCGCCTTAGTTGCGCCTTAGTTGCGCCTTAGTTGCGCCTTAGTTGCGCCTTAGTTGCGCCTTAGTTGCGCCTTAGTTGCGCCTTAGTTGCGCCTTAGTTGCGCCTTAGTTGCGCCTTAGTTGCGCCTTAGTTGCGCCTTAGTTGCGCCTTAGTTGCGCCTTAGTTGCGCCTTAGTTGCGCCTTAGTTGCGCCTTAGTTGCGCCTTAGTTGCGCCTTAGTTGCGCCTTAGTTGCGCCTTAGTTGCGCCTTAGTTGCGCCTTAGTTGCGCCTTAGTTGCGCCTTAGTTGCGCCTTAGTTGCGCCTTAGTTGCGCCTTAGTTGCGCCTTAGTTGCGCCTTAGTTGCGCCTTAGTTGCGCCTTAGTTGCGCCTTAGTTGCGCCTTAGTTGCGCCTTAGTTGCGCCTTAGTTGCGCCTTAGTTGCGCCTTAGTTGCGCCTTAGTTGCGCCTTAGTTGCGCCTTAGTTGCGCCTTAGTTGCGCCTTAGTTGCGCCTTAGTTGCGCCTTAGTTGCGCCTTAGTTGCGCCTTAGTTGCGCCTTAGTTGCGCCTTAGTTGCGCCTTAGTTGCGCCTTAGTTGCGCCTTAGTTGCGCCTTAGTTGCGCCTTAGTTGCGCCTTAGTTGCGCCTTAGTTGCGCCTTAGTTGCGCCTTAGTTGCGCCTTAGTTGCGCCTTAGTTGCGCCTTAGTTGCGCCTTAGTTGCGCCTTAGTTGCGCCTTAGTTGCGCCTTAGTTGCGCCTTAGTTGCGCCTTAGTTGCGCCTTAGTTGCGCCTTAGTTGCGCCTTAGTTGCGCCTTAGTTGCGCCTTAGTTGCGCCTTAGTTGCGCCTTAGTTGCGCCTTAGTTGCGCCTTAGTTGCGCCTTAGTTGCGCCTTAGTTGCGCCTTAGTTGCGCCTTAGTTGCGCCTTAGTTGCGCCTTAGTTGCGCCTTAGTTGCGCCTTAGTTGCGCCTTAGTTGCGCCTTAGTTGCGCCTTAGTTGCGCCTTAGTTGCGCCTTAGTTGCGCCTTAGTTGCGCCTTAGTTGCGCCTTAGTTGCGCCTTAGTTGCGCCTTAGTTGCGCCTTAGTTGCGCCTTAGTTGCGCCTTAGTTGCGCCTTAGTTGCGCCTTAGTTGCGCCTTAGTTGCGCCTTAGTTGCGCCTTAGTTGCGCCTTAGTTGCGCCTTAGTTGCGCCTTAGTTGCGCCTTAGTTGCGCCTTAGTTGCGCCTTAGTTGCGCCTTAGTTGCGCCTTAGTTGCGCCTTAGTTGCGCCTTAGTTGCGCCTTAGTTGCGCCTTAGTTGCGCCTTAGTTGCGCCTTAGTTGCGCCTTAGTTGCGCCTTAGTTGCGCCTTAGTTGCGCCTTAGTTGCGCCTTAGTTGCGCCTTAGTTGCGCCTTAGTTGCGCCTTAGTTGCGCCTTAGTTGCGCCTTAGTTGCGCCTTAGTTGCGCCTTAGTTGCGCCTTAGTTGCGCCTTAGTTGCGCCTTAGTTGCGCCTTAGTTGCGCCTTAGTTGCGCCTTAGTTGCGCCTTAGTTGCGCCTTAGTTGCGCCTTAGTTGCGCCTTAGTTGCGCCTTAGTTGCGCCTTAGTTGCGCCTTAGTTGCGCCTTAGTTGCGCCTTAGTTGCGCCTTAGTTGCGCCTTAGTTGCGCCTTAGTTGCGCCTTAGTTGCGCCTTAGTTGCGCCTTAGTTGCGCCTTAGTTGCGCCTTAGTTGCGCCTTAGTTGCGCCTTAGTTGCGCCTTAGTTGCGCCTTAGTTGCGCCTTAGTTGCGCCTTAGTTGCGCCTTAGTTGCGCCTTAGTTGCGCCTTAGTTGCGCCTTAGTTGCGCCTTAGTTGCGCCTTAGTTGCGCCTTAGTTGCGCCTTAGTTGCGCCTTAGTTGCGCCTTAGTTGCGCCTTAGTTGCGCCTTAGTTGCGCCTTAGTTGCGCCTTAGTTGCGCCTTAGTTGCGCCTTAGTTGCGCCTTAGTTGCGCCTTAGTTGCGCCTTAGTTGCGCCTTAGTTGCGCCTTAGTTGCGCCTTAGTTGCGCCTTAGTTGCGCCTTAGTTGCGCCTTAGTTGCGCCTTAGTTGCGCCTTAGTTGCGCCTTAGTTGCGCCTTAGTTGCGCCTTAGTTGCGCCTTAGTTGCGCCTTAGTTGCGCCTTAGTTGCGCCTTAGTTGCGCCTTAGTTGCGCCTTAGTTGCGCCTTAGTTGCGCCTTAGTTGCGCCTTAGTTGCGCCTTAGTTGCGCCTTAGTTGCGCCTTAGTTGCGCCTTAGTTGCGCCTTAGTTGCGCCTTAGTTGCGCCTTAGTTGCGCCTTAGTTGCGCCTTAGTTGCGCCTTAGTTGCGCCTTAGTTGCGCCTTAGTTGCGCCTTAGTTGCGCCTTAGTTGCGCCTTAGTTGCGCCTTAGTTGCGCCTTAGTTGCGCCTTAGTTGCGCCTTAGTTGCGCCTTAGTTGCGCCTTAGTTGCGCCTTAGTTGCGCCTTAGTTGCGCCTTAGTTGCGCCTTAGTTGCGCCTTAGTTGCGCCTTAGTTGCGCCTTAGTTGCGCCTTAGTTGCGCCTTAGTTGCGCCTTAGTTGCGCCTTAGTTGCGCCTTAGTTGCGCCTTAGTTGCGCCTTAGTTGCGCCTTAGTTGCGCCTTAGTTGCGCCTTAGTTGCGCCTTAGTTGCGCCTTAGTTGCGCCTTAGTTGCGCCTTAGTTGCGCCTTAGTTGCGCCTTAGTTGCGCCTTAGTTGCGCCTTAGTTGCGCCTTAGTTGCGCCTTAGTTGCGCCTTAGTTGCGCCTTAGTTGCGCCTTAGTTGCGCCTTAGTTGCGCCTTAGTTGCGCCTTAGTTGCGCCTTAGTTGCGCCTTAGTTGCGCCTTAGTTGCGCCTTAGTTGCGCCTTAGTTGCGCCTTAGTTGCGCCTTAGTTGCGCCTTAGTTGCGCCTTAGTTGCGCCTTAGTTGCGCCTTAGTTGCGCCTTAGTTGCGCCTTAGTTGCGCCTTAGTTGCGCCTTAGTTGCGCCTTAGTTGCGCCTTAGTTGCGCCTTAGTTGCGCCTTAGTTGCGCCTTAGTTGCGCCTTAGTTGCGCCTTAGTTGCGCCTTAGTTGCGCCTTAGTTGCGCCTTAGTTGCGCCTTAGTTGCGCCTTAGTTGCGCCTTAGTTGCGCCTTAGTTGCGCCTTAGTTGCGCCTTAGTTGCGCCTTAGTTGCGCCTTAGTTGCGCCTTAGTTGCGCCTTAGTTGCGCCTTAGTTGCGCCTTAGTTGCGCCTTAGTTGCGCCTTAGTTGCGCCTTAGTTGCGCCTTAGTTGCGCCTTAGTTGCGCCTTAGTTGCGCCTTAGTTGCGCCTTAGTTGCGCCTTAGTTGCGCCTTAGTTGCGCCTTAGTTGCGCCTTAGTTGCGCCTTAGTTGCGCCTTAGTTGCGCCTTAGTTGCGCCTTAGTTGCGCCCTAGTTGCGCCTTAGTTGGGCACTAACTGAGCCCTAGTTGTGCCCTAGTTGCACCCTAGTTGCGTCTTACTTTTGCACTACTTGCGCCCTAGTTGCACCCTAGTCGCGCCCTCGTTGCGCCCTAGTTGCATCCTAGTTGCGCCCTAGTTGCGCCCTAGTTGCACCATAGTTGCGCCCTAGTTGCGCCCTATTTGCGTCCTGGTTGCACCCTAGTTGCGCACTAGTTGCGCCCTAGTTGCGCCCTAGTTGCACCCTAGTTGCGCCCTAGTTGCGGCCTAGTTGCGTCCTAGTTGCGACTTAGCTGTGTCCTAGTTGTGCCCTAGTTTCGCTCTAGTTGCACCCTAGTTGCACCCTAGTTGGGCCCTAGTTGCGCCCTAGTTGCGTCCTAGTTGCGCCCAAATTGCGCCCTATTTGAGCCCTAGTTGCGCCCTATTTGTACCCTAGTTGCATCCTAGTTGCGCCCTAGTTGCGCCCTATTTCCGCCCTAGTTACGTCCTAGCTGCGTCCTAATTACGCCCTAGTTGCGCACTAGTTGCACCCTAATTGCGCCTTACTTGCGCCCTACTTGCGCCCAAGTTGTACCTCAGTTGGGCACTAGCTACGCCCTAGTTGTACCCTAGTTGCGCCCTAGTTGCGTCCTACTTGTGCCCTACTTGCGCCCTAGTTGCGCCTTAGTTGTACCATAGTTGCGCTCTAGTTGCGCCTTAGTTGCACCCTAGATGCGGCCTTGTTGCGCCCTTGTTGCGCCCTAGCTGCACCCTAGTTGCGCCCTAGTTGCGATCAAGTTGCGCCAAACTTGCGCACTAGTTGCGTCCTAGTTGCTTTCTAGTTGTGCCCTTGTTGCGCCCTAGTCGTGCCCTAGTTGCGCCCTAGTTGCGCCCTAGTTGCGCCCTGTTTGCGCCCTATTTGCGTCCTTATTGCACCCTACTTGCGCCCTACTAGCACCCTACTTGCGCCCTAGTTGTGCCTTAGTTGGGCACTAGCTACGCCCTAGTTGTGCCCTAGTTGCGCGCTAGTTGCGTCCTACTTGTGCCATACTTGCACGCTAGTTGCGCCTTAGTAGCGCCTTAGTTGCGCCCAACTTAAGCACTA
>SZWC01018606.1:23404-35830 GCA_023375785.1 Penium margaritaceum
CCCTACTTGCGCCCTAGTTGCGCCCTAGTTGCGCCCCAGTTGCGCCCTAGTTGCGCCCTAGTTGCGCCCTAGTTGCGCACTAGTTGCACCCTACTTATGTCCTACTTGTGCCCTACTTGCGCTGTAGTTGCGCCTCAGTTGGGCACTAACTACACCCTAGTTGTACCCTAGTTGCGCCCTAGTTGTGTCCTATTTGTGCCATACTTGCGCTCTAGTTGCGCCTTACTTGCGCCCTAGTTGCACCCTACTTGCGCCTTAGTTGTGCCCTAGATGCAGCCTAGTTGCGCCCTAGTTGCGCCCTAGCTGCGCCCTAGTTGCACCCTAGTTGTGCCCTAGTTGCGCCATAGTTACGCCCTAGTTACGCCCTAGTTACACCCTAGTTGCACCCTAGTCACGCCCTACTTGCGCCCTAGTTGCGCCCTAGTTGCGCCCTAGTTGCACTCTTGTTGCACTCTATTTGCGCCCTTATCGCACCCTACTTGCACCCTACTGGCGCCCTACTTGTGCCCTAGTTGTGCCTTAGTTGGGCAATAGCTACGCCCTAGTTGTGCCCTAGTTGCGTGCTTGTTGCGTCCTACTTGTGCCATACTTGCGCGCTAGTTGCGCCTTAGTAGCGCCTTCGTTGCGCCCAACTTGCACACTAGTTCTATCCTAGTTGCGCCCTAGTTGCACCCTAGTCGTGCCATACTTGCGCTCTAGTTGCACCCTAGTTGCACCCTACTTGTGCCCTATTTGCGCCCTAGTTGTGCCCTAGTTGTGCCCTAGTTGCGATCTAGTTGCGCCATGCTTGCGCCCTAATTGCGCCTTAGTTGCGCCATACTTGCGCCCAACTTGCACACTAGTTGCACCCTAGTTGCGCCCTAGTTGCGCCCTAGTTGCGCCCTAGTTGCGCCCTAGTTGCGCCCTACTTGCGCCCTACTTGCGCCCTACTTACGCCCTAGTTGCGCCCTAGTGGCGCCCTACTTGTGCCCTAGGTGCGTCCTAGTTACGCCCTAGTTGCACCCTAGTTTCGCCCTTCTTCCGCCCTTATTGCACCAAACTTACACCCTACTGGCGCCCTTCTTGCACCCTAGTTGCGCCCTAGTTGCGCCCTAGTTACGCCCTAGTTGCACCCTAGTTTCGCCCTTCTTCCGCCCTTATTGCACCAAACTTACACCCTACTGGCGCCCTTCTTGCACCCTAGTTGCGCCCTAGTTGCGCCCTAGTTACGCCCTAGTTGCACCCTAGTTTCGCCCTTCTTCCGCCCTTATTGCACCAAACTTACACCCTACTGGCGCCCTTCTTGCACCCTAGTTGCGCCCTAGTTGCGCCCTAGTTACGCCCTAGTTGCGCCCTAGTTACACCCTAGTTGCGCCCTATTCGCGCCCTACTTGCGCCCTAGTTGCGCCCTAGTTGCGTCCTAGTTACGTTCTAGTTGCGCCCTAGTTGCGCCCTAGTTGCGCCCTACTTGCGCCCTACTCTCGCCCTAGTTGCGCCTCAGTCGGGCACTAGCTACGCCCTAGTTGTACCCTAGTTGCGCCCTAGCTGTATCCTACTTGTGTCCTACTTGCGCCCTAGTTATGCCTTACTTGCGCCTTAGCTGTGCCTTAGTTGCGTCTTAGTTGCACCCTTGTTGCGCCCAAGTTGCGCTCTAGTTGCACCCTAGTTGCACCCTAGTTGCACCCTAGTTGCGCCCTAGTTGCGCCCTAGTTGCGTCTTAGTTGCACCCTTGTTGCGCCCAAGTTGCGCTCTAGTTGCACCCTAGTTGCACCCTAGTTGCACCCTAGTTGCGCCCTAGTTGCGCCCTAGTTGCGCACTAGTTGCACCCTAGTTGTACCCTTGTTACGCCCTAGTTGTGCCCCACTTGTGTCGTAGTTGCATCCTACTTGCGCCCTACTTGCGCCCTACTTGCGTCCTAGTTGCACCCTTGTTGCACCGTAGTTGTACCCTAGTTGCACCCTAGTTACACCCTAGTTGCACCCTAGTTGGGCCCTAGTTGCGCCCTAGCTGCGCCCTAGTTGCACCCTAGTTGCGGCCTAGTTGCGCCCTAGTTGCGCCCTAGTTGCACCCTAGTCCCGCCCTAGTTGCTCCCTAGTCACGCCCTAGTTGCGCCCTAGTTGCGCCCTAGTTGCGCTCTAGTTGCACCCTATTTGCGCCTTTATTGCACCCTACTTGCGCCCTACTGGCACCCTTCTTGCACCCCAGTTGTGCCTTAGTTGGGCACTAGCTACACCCTAGTTGTGCCCTAGTTGCACCCTAGTTGCGTCCTACTTGTACCCTACTTGCATGCTAGTTGCGCCTTAGTTGCACCTTAGTTGTGCCCAACTTGCACACTAGTTGCACCCTAGTTGCGCCCTGGTTGCGCCCTAGTTGTGCCCTAGTTGCGCCCTAATAACGCCCTTGTTGTGCCCCGGTTGCGCCCTAGTTGCGTCCTAGTTGCGCCCTAGTTGCACCCTAGTTGCGCCCTAGTTCCAACCTAGTTGCGTCCTAGTTGTGCCCAAGTTGTGCCCTAGTTGCGTCCTAGTTGTACCATAGTTGCACCCTAGTTGCTCCCTAGTTGCGTTCTAGTTGCGCCCTAGTTGCGCCCTAGTTGCACCCTTGTTGCACCCTCGTTGTGCCCTAGTTGCGCCCTCGTTGCGGCCTTGTTGCGGCCTAGTTGCGCCATAGTTGCGCTCTAGTTGCGCCCTAGTTGCGTCCTAGTTGCATCCTAGTTGCGTCCTAGTTGCGCTCTAGTTGCGTCCTAGTTGTGCACT
The DNA here is from genome assembly GCA_023375785.1 of Penium margaritaceum. NCBI lineage: Eukaryota > Viridiplantae > Streptophyta > Zygnematophyceae > Desmidiales > Peniaceae > Penium > Penium margaritaceum. Next base: position 26,137 of record SZWC01018606.1, read on the forward strand.
AGTTGCGCCCTAGTTACGCCCTAGTTGTGCACTAGTTGCGCCTTAGTTGCACACTAGTTGCGCCCTAGTTGCGCCCTTGTTGCGCCTTAGTTGTGTCCTAGTTGCGCCCTACTTGCGTCCTACTTGCGCCCTACTTGCGCCCAACTTACACCCTAGTTGCGTCTTAGTTGTGCCCTAGTTGCGCCCTAGTTGTGGCTCAGTTGGGCACTAGCTACGCCCTAGTTGTACCCTACTTGCGCCCTAGTTGCGTCCTACTTGTGCCCTATTTCCGCCCTAGTTGCGCCTTAGTTGCGCCCTAGTTGCGCCCTAGTTGCGCCATAGTTGCATCCTAGTTGCGTCCTAGTTGCGTCCTAGTTGTGCCCTAGTTACGCCCTAGTTACGTCCTTATTGCACCATATTTCCGTCCTAGTTGCACCATAGTTGCGCCCTAGTTGCGCCCAAGTCGCGCCCTAGTCGCGCCCTAGTCGCGCCCTAGTTGCGCCCTAGTCGCGCCCTAGTTGCGCCCTAGTCGCGCCCTAGTTGCGCCCTAGTCGCGCCCTAGTTGCGCCCTAGTCGCGCCCTAGTTGCGCCCTAGTCGCGCCCTAGTTGCGCCCTAGTCGCGCCCTAGTTGCGCCCTAGTCGCGCCCTAGTTGCGCCCTAGTCGCGCCCTAGTTGCGCCCTAGTCGCGCCCTAGTTGCGCCCTAGTCGCGCCCTAGTTGCGCCCTAGTCGCGCCCTAGTTGCGCCCTAGTCGCGCCCTAGTTGCGCCCTAGTCGCGCCCTAGTTGCGCCCTAGTCGCGCCCTAGTTGCGCCCTAGTCGCGCCCTAGTTGCGCCCTAGTCGCGCCCTAGTTGCGCCCTAGTCGCGCCCTAGTTGCGCCCTAGTCGCGCCCTAGTTGCGCCCTAGTCGCGCCCTAGTTGCGCCCTAGTCGCGCCCTAGTTGCGCCCTAGTCGCGCCCTAGTTGCGCCCTAGTCGCGCCCTAGTTGCGCCCTAGTCGCGCCCTAGTTGCGCCCTAGTCGCGCCCTAGTTGCGCCCTAGTCGCGCCCTAGTTGCGCCCTAGTCGCGCCCTAGTTGCGCCCTAGTCGCGCCCTAGTTGCGCCCTAGTCGCGCCCTAGTTGCGCCCTAGTCGCGCCCTAGTTGCGCCCTAGTCGCGCCCTAGTTGCGCCCTAGTCGCGCCCTAGTTGCGCCCTAGTCGCGCCCTAGTTGCGCCCTAGTCGCGCCCTAGTTGCGCCCTAGTCGCGCCCTAGTTGCGCCCTAGTCGCGCCCTAGTTGCGCCCTAGTCGCGCCCTAGTTGCGCCCTAGTCGCGCCCTAGTTGCGCCCTAGTCGCGCCCTAGTTGCGCCCTAGTTGCGCCCGGACACCCTACCTGTGCCCTAGTTGCGCCCTACTTGCACCCTAGTTACACCCTAGTTACGCATTAGTTGCGCCCTAGTTGCGTCCTAGTTGCGCCACAGTTGCGTCCTAGTTGTGCTCTACTTGCGCCCTACTAGCGCCTACTTGCATCCTAGTTGCGCCTCAGCTGGGCACTAGCTACGTCCTAGTTGTCCCCTAGTTGTACCCTTAGTTGCGTCTTACTTATGCCCTAGTTGCCCCGTAGTTGCGCCCTAGTTGTGCCCAACTTGTAGACTAGTTGCACCCTAGTTGCACCCTAGTTGTCCCCTAGTTGCGTCCTAGTTGCACCCTTGTTGCACCGTAGTTGGGCCCTAGTTGCGCCCTCATTGCGCCCTCGTTGCGCCATAATTGCACCCTAGTTGCACCCAAGTTGCACCCTAGTTGCGCCCTAGTTGCCCCCAGTTGCGCCCCAATAGCGCCCTAGTTACGCCCTAGTTGTGCCCTAGTTGCGCTCTAGTTGCGCCCTAGTTGCTCCCTACTTGCGCCCTAGTTGCACCCTTGTTGCGCCCTAGTTGCACCCAAGTTTCGCCCTAGTTACCCCCTAGTTGTGCCCTAGTTGCGCCCTAGTTGCGTCCTAGTGGCGCCCTAAATGCGCCCTAGTTGTGCCCTAGTCGTGTCCTAGTCGCGCCCTAGTCACGCCCTAGTTGCGCCTTAGTTGCGCCCTATTTGCGCTAGAGTTGCACCCTATTTGCGCCCTTATTTCACCCTATTTGCGCCATACTTGCACCCTTCTTGCGCCCTAGTTGTGCCTTGGTTGGGCACTAGGTACGCCCTAGTTGTGCCCTAGTTACGCCCTAGTTACGTCATACTTGCGCCCTACTTGCGCGCTAGTTGCGCCTTAGTTGCACCTTAGTTGTGTCCTAGTTGCACCCTAGTTGTGCCCTAGTTGCGCCCTAGTTACGCCCTAGTTACGTCCTACTTGCGCCCTACTTGCGCGCTAGTTGCGCCTTAGTTGCACCTTAGTTGTGTCCTAGTTGCTCCCTAGTTGTGCCCTAGTTGCGCTCTAGTTGCGCCCTAGTTGCGCCCGAGTTGCGCCCTAGTTGCGCCCTAGTTGCGCTCTCGTTGCACCCTTGTTGCGCCCTAGTTGCGCCCTCGTTGCGCCCTCGTTGCGCTCTAGTTGCGCCCTAGTTGCGCCCGAGTTGCGCCCTAGTTGCGCCCTAGTTGCGCTCTCGTTGCACCCTTGTTGCGCCCTAGTTGCGCCCTCGTTGCGCCCTCGTTGCGCTCTAGTTGCGCCCTAGTTGCGCCCGAGTTGCGCCCTAGTTGCGCCCTAGTTGCGCTCTCGTTGCACCCTTGTTGCGCCCTAGTTGCGCCCTCGTTGCGCCCTCGTTGCGCTCTAGTTGCGCCCTAGTTGCGCCCGAGTTGCGCCCTAGTTGCGCCCTAGTTGCGCTCTCGTTGCACCCTTGTTGCGCCCTAGTTGCGCCCTCGTTGCGCCCTCGTTGCGCTCTAGTTGCGCCCTAGTTGCGCCCGAGTTGCGCCCTAGTTGCGCCCTAGTTGCGCTCTCGTTGCACCCTTGTTGCGCCCTAGTTGCGCCCTCGTTGCGCCCTCGTTGCGCTCTAGTTGCGCCCTAGTTGCGCCCGAGTTGCGCCCTAGTTGCGCCCTAGTTGCGCTCTCGTTGCACCCTTGTTGCGCCCTAGTTGCGCCCTCGTTGCGCCCTCGTTGCGCTCTAGTTGCGCCCTAGTTGCGCCCGAGTTGCGCCCTAGTTGCGCCCTAGTTGCGCTCTCGTTGCACCCTTGTTGCGCCCTAGTTGCGCCCTCGTTGCGCCCTCGTTGCGCTCTAGTTGCGCCCTAGTTGCGCCCGAGTTGCGCCCTAGTTGCGCCCTAGTTGCGCTCTCGTTGCACCCTTGTTGCGCCCTAGTTGCGCCCTCGTTGCGCCCTCGTTGCGCTCTAGTTGCGCCCTAGTTGCGCCCGAGTTGCGCCCTAGTTGCGCCCTAGTTGCGCTCTCGTTGCACCCTTGTTGCGCCCTAGTTGCGCCCTCGTTGCGCCCTCGTTGCGCTCTAGTTGCGCCCTAGTTGCGCCCGAGTTGCGCCCTAGTTGCGCCCTAGTTGCGCTCTCGTTGCACCCTTGTTGCGCCCTAGTTGCGCCCTCGTTGCGCCCTCGTTGCGCTCTAGTTGCGCCCTAGTTGCGCCCGAGTTGCGCCCTAGTTGCGCCCTAGTTGCGCTCTCGTTGCACCCTTGTTGCGCCCTAGTTGCGCCCTCGTTGCGCCCTCGTTGCGCTCTAGTTGCGCCCTAGTTGCGCCCGAGTTGCGCCCTAGTTGCGCCCTAGTTGCGCTCTCGTTGCACCCTTGTTGCGCCCTAGTTGCGCCCTCGTTGCGCCCTCGTTGCGCTCTAGTTGCGCCCTAGTTGCGCCCGAGTTGCGCCCTAGTTGCGCCCTAGTTGCGCTCTCGTTGCACCCTTGTTGCGCCCTAGTTGCGCCCTCGTTGCGCCCTCGTTGCGCTCTAGTTGCGCCCTAGTTGCGCCCGAGTTGCGCCCTAGTTGCGCCCTAGTTGCGCTCTCGTTGCACCCTTGTTGCGCCCTAGTTGCGCCCTCGTTGCGCCCTCGTTGCGCTCTAGTTGCGCCCTAGTTGCGCCCGAGTTGCGCCCTAGTTGCGCCCTAGTTGCGCTCTCGTTGCACCCTTGTTGCGCCCTAGTTGCGCCCTCGTTGCGCCCTCGTTGCGCTCTAGTTGCGCCCTAGTTGCGCCCGAGTTGCGCCCTAGTTGCGCCCTAGTTGCGCTCTCGTTGCACCCTTGTTGCGCCCTAGTTGCGCCCTCGTTGCGCCCTCGTTGCGCTCTAGTTGCGCCCTAGTTGCGCCCGAGTTGCGCCCTAGTTGCGCCCTAGTTGCGCTCTCGTTGCACCCTTGTTGCGCCCTAGTTGCGCCCTCGTTGCGCCCTCGTTGCGCTCTAGTTGCGCCCTAGTTGCGCCCGAGTTGCGCCCTAGTTGCGCCCTAGTTGCGCTCTCGTTGCACCCTTGTTGCGCCCTAGTTGCGCCCTCGTTGCGCCCTCGTTGCGCTCTAGTTGCGCCCTAGTTGCGCCCGAGTTGCGCCCTAGTTGCGCCCTAGTTGCGCTCTAGTTGCGCCCTAGTTGCGCCCTAGTTGCGCACTAGTTGCACCCAAGTTGCGCCCTAGTTGCGCCCTAGTTGCACCCTAGTAGTGCCCTAGTTGCGCCCTTGTTGCGCCCTAGTTGCGCCCTAGTTGCCCCCAGTTGCGCCCTTATTGCACCCTAGTTGCGCCCTAGTTGCACCCTAGTTCCGCCCTACTTGCACCCAAGTCGCGTCCTAGTCGCGCTCTAGTCGTGCCCTAGTTGTGCCCAAGTTGTGCACTAGTTGCACCCTAGTTGCGCCCTAGTTGCGCCCTAGTTGCACCCTAGTTGTGCCCTAGTTGCGTCCTAGTTGCGCCTTAGTTGCGCCCTAGTTGCCCCCTAGTTGCGCCCAAGTTGCGCCCGGGCGCCCTAGTTGCGCCATAGTTGCACCCTATTTGCACCTTAGTTACACCCTAGTTACGCACTAGTTGCGTCCTAGTTGCGTCCTAGTTGTGCCATAGTTGCGCCCTTGTTGCACCCTACTTGCACCATCCTGGTGCCTACTTGCGCCCTAGTTACGCCTCAGTTGGGCACTAGCTACGCCCTAGTTGTCCCCTAGGTGCACCCATTGGTTGCGTCCTACTTGCGCCCTAGTTGCGCATTAGTTGCGCCCTAGTTGCGCCAAACTTGCACACTAGTTGCACCCTAGTTGTGTCCTAGTTGCGCCCTAGTTTCGGCATAGTTATGCCCTAGTTGCGCCCCAGTTACGCCCTAGTTTCGCCCTCGTTGTGCCCTCGTTGCGCCCTAGTTGCGCCCCAGTTGCGCCCCAGTTGCGCCCTAGTTGCCCCCAGTTGCGCCCTAATTGCGCCCTAGTTGCGCCCTGGTTGCGCCCTAGTTGCGCTCTAATTGTGCCCTAGTTGCGTCCTAGTTGCACCATAGTTGCGCCCTAGTTGCGCCCTAGTTGTACCCTATTTGCGCCCTAGTTGCGCCCAGTTGTGCCCTAGTTGCGCCCTTGTTACGCCTTAGCTGTGCACTGGTTGCGCCCTACTTCCACCCTACTTGCGCACTGCTTGTGCCCTCCTTGCACCCTAGTTGTGCTTAGTTGCGCACTAGCTGCACCCTAGTTGCGCCCTAGTTGCGCCCTAGTTGCACCCTACTTACACCCTACTGGCGCCCTTGTTGCGCCCTAGTTGCGCCATAGTTGCACCCTATTTGCACCTTAGTTACACCCTAGTTACGCACTAGTTGCGCCCTAGTTGCGTCCTAGTTGTGCCATAGTTGCGCCCTTGTTGCAGCCTACTTGCACCATCCTGGTGCCTACTTGCGCCCTAGTTACGCCTCAGTTGGGCACTAGCTACGCCCTAGTTGTCCCCTAGTTGCACCCATTGGTTGCGTCCTACTTGCGCCCTAGTTGTGCATTAGTTGCGCCCTAGTTGCGCCAAACTTGCACACTAGTTGCACCCTAGTTGTGTCCTAGTTGCGCCCTAGTTTCGGCATAGTTATGCCCTAGTTGCGCCCCAGTTACGCCCTAGTTTCGCCCTCGTTGTGCCCTCGTTGCGCCCTAGTTGCGCCCCAGTTGCGCCCCAGTTGCGCCCTATTTGCCCCCAGTTGCGCCCTAATTGCGCCCTAGTTGCGCCCTGGTTGCGCCCTAGTTGCGCTCTAATTGCGCCCTAGTTGCGTCCTAGTTGCACCATAGTTGCGCCCTAGTTGCGCCCTAGTTGCGCCCTAGTTGCACCCTACTTACACCCTACTGGCGCCCTTGTTGCGCCCTAGTTGCGCCTCAGTTGGGCACTAGCTACGCCCTAATCATGCCATAGTTACGCCCTAGTTGCGTCTTACTTGCGCCCTACTTGCGCCCTGGTTGCACCCTAGTTGTACCCTACTTGCACCCTAGTTGTGCCCTAGTTGCAACCTAGTTGCGCCCTAGCTGTGCCCTAGTTGCGCCCTCATTGTGCCCTCGTTGCGCCCTACTTGTGCCCTACTTGCGCGCTAGTTGCGCCTTAGTTGCGCCCTAGTTGCGCGCTCATTGCGCCCTAGTTGCGTCCTACTTGCACCCTACTGGCGCCCTACTTGTGCCCTACTTGCGCGCTAGTTGCGCCTTAGTTGCGCCCTAGTTGCCCCCAGTTGCGCCCTAATTGCGCCCTAGTTGCGCCCTGGTTGCGCCCTAGTTGCGCTCTAATTGCGCCCTAGTTGCGTCCTAGTTGCACCATAGTTGCGCCCTAGTTGCGCCCTAGTTGTACCCTATTTGCGCCCTAGTTGCGCCCAGTTGTGCCCTAGTTGCGCCCTTGTTACGCCTTAGCTGTGCACTGGTTGCGCCCTACTTGCACCCTACTTGCGCACTACTTGTGCCCTCCTTGCACCCTAGTTGTGCTTAGTTGCGCACTAGCTGCACCATAGTTGCGCCCTAGTTGCGCCCGAGTTGCACCCTACTTACACCCTACTGGCGCCCTTGTTGCGCCCTAGTTGCGCCTCAGTTGGGCACTAGCTACGCCCTAATTGTGCCATAGTTACGCCCTAGTTGCGTCTTACTTGCGCCCTACTTGCGCCCTGGTTACACCCTAGTTGTACCCTACTTGCACCCTAGTTGTGCCCTAGTTGCACCCTAGTTGCGCCCTAGCTGCGCCCTGGTTGCGCCCAAGTTGCACCCTACTTGCGCCCTACTTGCACCCTACTTGCGCCCTAGTTGCGCCTCAGTTGCGCACTAGTTGCGCCCTAGTTGCGCCCTAGTTGCGTCCTACTTGCGCCCTATTTGCGCCCTAGTTGCGCCCTAGTTGCGCCCTCGTTGCGCCCTAGTTGCGCACTAGTTGCGCCCTAGTTGCGCCCTAGTTGCGTCCTACTTGCGCCCTATTTGCGCCCTAGTTGCGCCCTAGTTGCGCCCTCGTTGCGCCCTAGTTGCGCACTAGTTGCGCCCTAGTTGCGCCCTAGTTGCGTCCTACTTGCGCCCTATTTGCGCCCTAGTTGCGCCCTAGTTGCGCCCTCGTTGCGCCCTAGTTGCGCACTAGTTGCGCCCTAGTTGCGCCCTAGTTGCGTCCTACTTGCGCCCTATTTGCGCCCTAGTTGCGCCCTAGTTGCGCCCTCGTTGCGCCCTAGTTGCGCACTAGTTGCGCCCTAGTTGCGCCCTAGTTGCGTCCTACTTGCGCCCTATTTGCGCCCTAGTTGCGCCCTAGTTGCGCCCTCGTTGCGCCCTAGTTGCGCACTAGTTGCGCCCTAGTTGCGCCCTAGTTGCGTCCTACTTGCGCCCTATTTGCGCCCTAGTTGCGCCCTAGTTGCGCCCTCGTTGCGCCCTAGTTGCGCACTAGTTGCGCCCTAGTTGCGCCCTAGTTGCGCCCTAGTTGTGCCCTTGTTGCGCCCTAGTTGCGCCCTAGTTGTGTCCTACATGCGCCCTAGTTGCGTCCTAGTTGCGCCCTAGTTGTGCCGTGGTTGCACCCTAGTTGCGCCCTAGTTACGCCATAGTTGCGTCCTAGTTGCGCCCTAGTTGTACCCTACTTGCGCCCTTATTGCATCCTACTTGTGCCCTACTAGCACCCTACTTGCACCCTAGTTGTGCCTTAGTAGGGCACTAGCTACGCACTAGTTGTGCCCTAGTTGCGACCTAGTTATGTCCTACTTGCGTCCTACTTGCGCGCTAGTTGCGCCTTAGTTGCGCCATAGTTGCACGAAACCTGCGTACTAGTTACACCCTAGTTGCGCCCTAGTTGCGTCCTAGTTGCGCCCTAGTTGCACCATAGTTGCGCCCTCCTTGCACCTTTGTTGCGCCCTCATTGCGCACTCATTGCGTCCTAGTTGTGCCCTAGTTGCGCCCTAGTTGCGCCCTAGTTCCACCCTAGATGCGCCCTAGTTACGCCCTAGTTGCGCCCTACTTGCGCCCTACTTGCACCCTATTTGCGCCCTAGTTTCGCCCTTCTTGCACCCTCATTGCACCCTACTTATGCCCTACTGGCAGCCTACTTGCGCCCTTGTTGCAGCTCAGTTGGGCACTAGCTACGCCCTAGTTGTGCCCTAGTTGCGCCCTAGTTGCATCTTACTTTCGCCCTACTTGTGCCCTAGTTGCACCCTAGTTGCGCCCTACTTACACCCTAGTTGTGCCCTAGTTACGCCCTAGTTACGCCCTGGTTCCGCCCTAGTTGCGCACTAGTTGTGCACTAGTTCCACCCTACTTGCGCCCTACTTGCACCCTACTTGCGCCCTAGTTGCGCCTCAGTTGGGCACTAGCTACGCCCTAGTTGTACCCTAGTTGCGTCCTAGTTATGTCCTACTTGTGCCCTACTTGCGCCCTAGTTGCGACCTAGTTAACCCGAAACTTGGCATTTATGTCACGTTTCATGTTCCTGATTCGAATCCACCCACAGATTTTGTTTCCATTCACTCCTCAGGTAACTTACAGCATCACAGTCTTTAATCTATTGATTGCACTGTTTCCCACGTCCATAGCCTATCTTGCTTCGGTGCCAGTCCCCAACACCGAAAAAAAAAGGACAGGTCACGGCAGGCTCCCTGCCGCCACATTTGACAGATAAAATATTGCCGCTCGTGTTCAGCGCCTTTTGTCCACCGTTTTTCGTCCACCGTCACCGCGTCTACTGTCCACCGTCGTCGTGTCCGCTGTCCAGCGTCTAGCGCGTTTGCTGTCTAGCGTCTAGCGCGTCTACTGTCCAGCATCTAGCGCGTCTATTGTCCAGCGTCTAGCGCGTCTACTGTCCAAGGTCAGCAGTCCAGCCTCTATCGTCCATCATATACCATCCATCCTCTTCCGTCCATCCTCTACCGTCAAGCGTTCACCATTTAGCGGTTGTCAGAATAAAAGAAAAAAGGGAGGGGATGACAGACCAGGTTTGCCGGCGAACCGTTCGCAGTTTGCACGGCCTCAGGAACATCAAAAAATGGGTTTTGAAGTCCGCTGCAGAAGAAAGCGCGTCAGAAGAATTCACTAAGTATTGGGGGGGGGGGATGCGTCGGCCGACCTCGACACCAGGTCGAGGTCGACACGCCGACCCTCGACCCAGCACGTAGTGTCAAGAGTCAAGCGCAAAATAGACTTGCGCCCTACATGCGCTCTACTTGCGTCATACTTGCACCCTACTTGTGTCCTACTTGCGCTCTAGTTGCGCCCTAATTGCGCCCTAGTTGCACCATATTTGCGCCCTACTTGCGCCATCGTTGCGCCCTACTTGCGCCCTATTTGCGCCCTACTTGCGCCCTACTTGCGCCCTAGTTGTGCCTCAATTGGGCACTAGCTACGCCCTAGTTACGACCTAGTTACACCCTGGTTGCGCCCTACTTCCGCCCTACTTGTGCCCTACTTGCGCCCTACTTGCGCCCTACTTGCGCCCTACTTGC